>JAAEAF010005674.1:0-65492 GCA_011037195.1 Triatoma infestans | reverse complement strand
AAATATCTGGTGTGAAACACTCACATAACTTTCTCTTACTCCAGTTCTCAAAAATTATAATTGACAAATTTTATATTTTGTGTAACAAATTTAATGAAATTCGTCGAAAACTGAAAAAACTGTTCAGTAAAAGCGCACTTCCGGTTTACTAATTTCTTGAAACTTGGAATTTTGGCCATCTATTTATTTCTAATTAATTTTGTTTGGATGATAGAATTGTATAATCAACTATGATAGCATTTTAAAGAAAAACATAACCCCACCCCTTCCGTAAAAGTGCCTTAAATGAATGTTGCTAGAGAAATTTTTTAAGTAAAAGTTGTAGATCTTTGTATGCATAGTTTATATAAGAAGTTTCAAGAAAATCATCGGAGCCATTTTTGAGAAAATCGCGGAAAAGTGAAAAAATCATATAGTAAAGTGGTAAACTAAACGCACTTCCGGTTATGCGATTTATTTCAAACTTGGAATTTCAACAATATATTTAATTCTAATTAACATTATTTAGATGAGCAAATTGTCCAATAAACTGAAATAGCACTTTAGATGAAAACCAAACCCCACCCCTCCCCCAGAAGTGCCCTTAAATGAATTTTCCCCGAGAAATGTTTCAAATAAAAGTTGCAGCTCTTTGTATGTGTAGTTGATGTACCATGATTAAAGAAAATCGTTGGAGCCATTTTTGAGAAAAACGCAAAAGTAAAAAAACATACTTGTAAGTGGTACTTCCGGTTGGGGAATTTTGACCGATAACGCACAGTCAGATCGCATGGTGATACCTAAACGGAATATCAAGTTTCAGCTTTCTACGGTTTTTCGTTTTTGAGCTCTGCTGTTCACATACATACACACACGCACACACATACACACATACATAGACAAATTGCTAAAAACCACTTTTTTGGACTCAGGAGACCTCAAAACGGACATTTCCTGTGAAAACTCGATATCGAAAATTTGACACGATTACAATACTTCCTCTTACTAGGAGTAAGAGAAAGTAAAAAAAATGGGTTATTTTATATATATAGTTAATTAAGAGGACTAAGAGAAAGTCGCGAGAGTGTTTCACACCAGATTTCTTCTTTTATTGGATTTCACATTATTGGATCTTAACTTTTATGAATTCAAAAAATTACGAAAAGGGCAAATAGCGAGAATTCAGTTTAATTCAAGTCAAATTCTGCCTCCCTCTTACTAAAACCTGCTCTATTTGGTTGTTGAACCTCAAACTGATGGCTATTTGGCGGTTTGTTTTGCAATACGTTCTTGTTTTCGCGTATTGCCGTTAGATGTCAGGTTAGTTAGAGTTGTTATTTTACGCCATTAGGGAAGTAATGGCTGTTTTTATTTTCCCTCACTTGTCATTAAAAGTATAACTTCATTAGGCGTCAGGATACTCGTGAAGAAGAGGAAATAGGTTAACTAATATCGATGTACAAACTTTTCCATTTAATTTAAAATTAGCACCCAAAGTGCATTTTAAATATACCTGTTAAACTATTAATAATTAGCTGAAAATAGCAAACATTTACAATGCCTGCATATTAGATTTACATAATACATAATGTTTTGTATATTTTTGGGAGTTAGTTAGTGGATGAAATTATAATTAAATTTCTCTAATGCCTTTAATTAACAGGCATTTGTTATGAATGATTATTTATTTATGGGAAATTTAATAATTTTATTGGTTAAAAGTAAGATTTTGAACTTTGTAGCTCGCTTTGATATACTTATATTATTTTTATAAGCAAATTGGTTTAGTTAGTTTAAATTGAAGCCAGTTCAATAATACTTGTTACTTTAAACGAGGGTATTGTTTTAACACTGTTTATTCTAATGAATCTAACGATCTGCTTATTTTTCCAAACATTTCTCGCCTTGAATTTGTAGATTTTGTGTTCCCATAGCATCACTAATTAGTTTTGTGTGCCATGGCTTTACTAGTTAGTTTAAGCCAGCAACAAAATGTGAGCTTTATATTGAAAATTTCTTCTTCATATTTTTCTTTACCATAAAACCGGACTCCATCTTAAGATACTGTAAGCTTTTCCACTAGTTATCGAGACGATGGCAAGGAGGCCATCCGAATATCAAGGGATAGAATATTGATGGGAAGAGTGTACTGGCACCAGGCAGTGGGAATCACTGCCAGCCAAATTTCCTCTGCTTAAAATACTGAGGAATTATATGACCTCTAGGAAATTCGTCCAAACTTTTTCTAAGAGGTACAGAATTAGAAGGTAATGAAGCAACGAATCCGCTGTGAAATTCATTAAAGAATATGTCATTAAGTGATTGGCTGGTGTATGGCCCTGATAAGACTAGGGTTGGATTCTGTGTCCTAGAATTAGGCATTCGAACTTTCTGAGCATCTTTTAGGAAGATGTGTCCACTTCTCGAGAGGAATATCGGAATCAGGAGGGATTTTGGTCCTATCTGGTACACATGATACCAATAAAGTACTGAGTATTAGGTCGAAAATTTCTTTAGAATATGCCTTGACAAATTTATTGACCTCAATAAATTTCTATATTTTGGATTCTAGGGTATGTTTGGCGAGAAAAGTAATGAAATGACCGACCAATAATCTGGAAGGAAAATGCAGTAGTTCCCTGCAAAATTTTTGTGGGATAAGTGTCTAGACCCGTTTAGAAATGAAGAGGAAGACAAAAAAAGCATTGAGTTACTGGGAAATTTCTCGGGAGGGTATATCTTTATTCTACACCTGTTAATTACCCAGGCTTTCGAATATTCTCTGGATGATAGTATCTGCAGCTGCTGTCGTGTTCTAAACTCAGCTTCTTGATGTGCCCCTTGAGAAAATCCATCATCTATTTATTTTTTTTTTTTTTACTTAGACTGATGCAGACATCAGTTCTTTTCTGGTTATAACCGTCCAGGCAGATTTGCTTAAATCTTGGGAGAGTTTTTTGAGAACTCTGCTCTCTCCACTTCCTCCTAATTTCTAAGTTCTTCCTTATTCCTAGAAGGATTCAGGCTCCAAAATGGGAGAGGCATCTCATTTCCTTTCAATGTACTTGCTCTCCCACCCAAAATAGGTTAACTCTACAGCTCCTGCCTAGGTCATTGAGTTTGCCGAGGCATACCATTTTTTAACTGATGACATATGAACTCAGTGCTTTGATAGCGGCTTGGCTATCTGATAGGATTACTACAATCTTTTCATCCCGATATTTCCTATCGAGGTTAAATTGGACACTCGTTGCAATTGCGCAAATTTCTGCCTAGAGGATGCTTGCTCATAGGCCCCGAGTATCTTGTCCTCGGCTAAAGCATACGGTGATCTGAGATGTATACATATGAAACTTATAATATATGTAAACATATTTTTCCCGAAAAACAGTGATTAATGTTGGATCTGGGAACTCTATAATGAGTTTTTCAGGGATTTGATCTAGACACTCTTTTTTGGATTAATTGTAAATACATTCTGGTTCAATCTACTTTATCCTAGAACCACTTACTTGGCAGTAAGTGGTTCTAGGGCCCACCCCACCACCACCACCACTGTCATAGGGCGATTAAACTTAAGGTAAAAATTCCTAATTTGAAGAAAATGCGTCAAATATAACGTAATATGTAATGTGAATGTTTTTCCCTAGATTTATTTTGTTTTAATAATCTATAAAATTTAATAAAAGAATTAGGTTTCTTTTTGATCCCAAGGTCAGCAGAGTTTTAGATTAAATTTGTTGTATTTATTGCTTAGTATAAAGTATTTGTTTTGTAAACAAATATATTTTCAAATAGAAAGTGGATGTATTTGTATGTATGTATGTTTCTCTGTGTATGTGGTATTTGAACCTTATTACCGTAGTGCGCATGCACTGCGGTCTGCTTCGCTTCATCAATAACATCATTTGCCTTTAGGCAGGTGGGAGGAACACTTCGATTTAACGAGCTCATAAACAAGCACCTGCTTTTTCAGGTGTATTTCCCAACAGCCCATACTCCCTGTTAGGTGATACTTTCACCTTCTATTTTTATTGCCATTTTATATAATAACCAAGAATATTTAATTAAAAAAAATATATATATATAAAATTTTTATTTTGTTTTATCTTTTTCATTTAACATTCAATTTAAAATAGGAAATGTTATTTGAAATTAATTCTTTAAGAGAAAAAAGAAATTATTAATATTAGAAATTCATTTTAAATATGATTAGTTCTTCATTTATACGAAGAGCATAAAAGGAGGTATTTAGGAGTTAAATTTCAGAAAAAGGAGTTATTACTATTTTCATAGGTTTTCACATTCTTTAATGAAGAATTACGATCACATCAAATTTGCAAATTTGAATTGATATCGCAAGTACATGTTTTGAGTTTCGTGAGTATGAAAAAAATAATTCTGTGCATGAACGCCACAGGCGTATAGCCACAATATCTTAAACTCAATAGAGTTTTTGAGACGAATAGCCACAATAAGCTCAAACTTGATGTTCCATATGGGTGTCACCTTCGCATCCGACAGAAGGTGTCGCAACCAGCGGAAATGCCTCTTTATTGTATTTTGTTTGTTTTTACCGGTTTTTCGAGATACCCAAAACTGCTATAACTTTTTTTTTTTATAGTAAAAAACGTGACATTACGTTTTGAGTAAAATGCCAAAATTTTGGTCAATATTCTCCATCATCTGTGAAATATATCTTTACTAAATAATAAGGATTAAAAATGAGTTTGCTATGAAGTGGCACTTAATGGAATGGTTATTTATTTCTGGCTTTTGCATTCTCACATTACAGGCGAATACGTCAAACATTAGATTACGAGTTATGGGACAATTATTATTATATGTTCAGCATTCAAAATACAACATGTATACATACATAACACTCAATAGCATGGATAGTATCAGACCGCCGAGTTGCTACAATTCAATTAAGAAAATAAAAAAATGAATAATTTTTAAGTTGGTAATAAGAATAATTTTTATATCTATGGCTTTAAAAATTTATATATATATATATAATTCATTTGTTATATCTAAAAGTAACTATTAAAATTTTATATCGGTTTGAATCTACCAAATATTTTTTGATACGCAAAAGAAAAAGAAAAAAATGAATAAAATAAAACAAAGACATTGGCAATGTGTTACAGAATTTTTTTGTTTGTTTCTTTTTTTCATATAAATGTATTTTTAAAAGTTAAATTCATCTATTAGAGATTTTCCTGTAGGATTCAGATATTTTTAAAAATTGTAGTAGATTGCACCAGTTAAACCCATTAAGTATATCGGACACTTCTTCAACCGTCAAACCCTCTTACCAAAATATTGAAACCTATAGGGGTCCACTATCGGGCAGACCCCCCCATAAAATGCACGATGTCTTCAATTTCTTTGAGGTTGCACAAGGCGCAGAGGCGGTAAGACTCTATGGTCAAACGGCTTGTAATTTAACCAGAGAGATTCTGATCTAGCTTGCATAATTAATTTTATCTCACTGATCGGTCTATTTTCAATATAATTGCAATCATAGACAAGCCTACGATATATTCTGTGTTACTGATCCTCTCTCGCCTTCAACTCTGCACCCAATCTCTCCTGTAGTTTTAATCGATCAATTAAAATACTTATATTATCATAAGTAATGTTTTCTAGCTGAAATTGAGTTATTCCCAGCTCTGCACACAGTTTTTCCCACTCCTGAAATCACAATTCTTAATTTTTCTTATTATTGAATATTGGATGGGCCCGCAACGCTGGATAAAATGTATTTTATCCGTCATAGCATGCATATTCCGTTTATTCTTGACCGGTTTCGGATTTTCATCCATCGTCAAAGCAAGTTCGTGTGGAAAGTTCTCTCATTCTCGTTAGATGAAAATCGAAACCGCCAGAAACAAACGAATGTGCTAAGACGGATAAATACTACTAGATATTCTTATTATTCGTTCTTAATTATTTGCAGAGCAGTTATTTTTGGTAATCTATAATCTTTCAGAATATATTTTAATTGTAATTTAAACGTAAAAGAAAACATTGAATGTAGTTGGCGTTATTAATGGGTAAACTAAGTATTTTTTATATGACAAATTTTAATAATTTTTCCACCGCTTCATATATTATGTTATCGAACCTGGGTCGCGTAGCACATGAGTGCCCGCGATGTAACATAGAAAACTTTTAGTTTTGAATCGAATGAAATGTCTGGCTTATTTAAAAAATCATTCCAATAGCAGTTAATGCCAAATTTAGCCTATTTAATTTTTCTTTCAAGTGCAGGTCAAGAGTCAGAGAAGGTGATAAAAATATGTAATGTACCTAAATATAAATATATCTAATCAAATCTGGACTCGAGACCTCCAATGGACCCATTGTGCCCCTCCTCATATAGATCTGTTTCATAAAAAAATGCCAGGACTGAGTGAGAGAAATTTCCGATCCCGGTTTGGGCGCACCAAAGTTATAGGCGCCAAATTTCTGGAATCGTCTGCGAGCAAAAATATAAGTATATAGTTGTACACTTTACAGAATAAGTATGTTATTACCTAATTCAACAATTACAGTACCTAATTCATCAACTCCCATATAATGCGCCTCCAGATAGCACGAATTCTTACAACGCGACAGAAACACATGGGACACTTACGTATCAAAACGCTAAATTTAATATTTTACCATTGTTTTCAAACTTTTGTTAAAAAATGCAATATATCTACACTTAAGTGTCGCTTATTTATGTATACGGAAACCTACCTATGAAATGGTAGCAAGATTTGATATTGAAATTTATGAATACACGAACTTATACTACGCTTTTACGGAGTAAGGAGAGAAGAGTCTTATGGAGTAGAGTGACAGAGCTAAGAGTTGTGATGAATGTAGAATGGTGTTTGGTTGTAGTGCGGCTTGAAAAATTTTACTGAGTAAGGAGAGAAGAGTGTTATGGAGTAGAGTGACAGAGCTAAGAGTTGTGATGAATGTAGAATGGTGTTTGGTTGTAGTGCGGCTTGAAAAATGAGGATAGACAATCATTCAGTTTAAATTCCGTTTAAAATCTTTGTTGATGGATCAATTTTCATAAAATATGTTTAAAATTTTGATTTTTTCCTTCTAAAGCTATAGATTTTTTTTTAAATTACAATTTGTGGCCTAATAGTTTATATAATTTAGTAAATACCAGTTTTCTATTTTGTTTTTTCTATATTAAAAGAAACTTATTGCTTCTATATGCAGTGTAACTAGATTTGAAATTGACCCACTTACATAATCATTTCTGAATTTCATATTTATCGGTCTGATAAGGTATGTTTTGTATAACACGATTTCATGTAGCGTGGAACGTATCCCCCGCGTTATACAGGAGTCTATTGTACCTAGAATCTTACACATATAGTTTATTTCCAATATTTAAATGCTCTAACGATAGTTAACTTATTTCTCTAAATTTTTAATAATAATTCATATAATATTTTAATTTATTTTTATTAATATTAACAGCAAATCTATTACTAATATTTTTTTTTCATGTGAGTACCATATGCATTTTTTTTTTAACACAGCTTTGAAAAAGACCATGAAGTTGGTCAAAACGTTGACAGCATTAAATTACCTGCATAACTTTAAAATGTTGGATAAATAATTTAACCTTTTCTTACATTTTTGTGTGTTTGTTCTGTTTTCGAATCTAATCATTAGCTTTAGATTGTTCAGACTTTTTAAGATTAAGTTAAGAAAACAGTAAAGCCAAACAGTATACAGTAATTCATGGTTTTCTTGTCCAAATTATCCATGTAAATTAAGGCTCTCTTCTGTTAAATGAAAAAACCAATGTAATCAAATACAGTGCTTAATTTGTTGCTTCAGTTATCTAAGTTGAATAATTAATTAATATTAACTTTCCTACAAATATTTTTAAAGTTAACATTGTGTTCAAGAGGAAGAGTATTGTTGTATAGAGATTTTGTTGCATTGTTATAGGGATGTATGATAATCTCCAGAATCATAATACGAATACAGGTGTATGTGCATCAAGTTTTAGAACGAAGTCAGCCCGCTGCGGCGGCACACATCAATCCTTCATGAATATGTGGATGAATAGACGTCATATACAGGAAATAACCCTCTGCGACTACCGCTCGCTCCAGACTGAAAGCAACGCACCCGCGCGCTCTCTTTCGCTTCTCTCTGCTGTACAGCTAGGTCGTCCCACACACAGTCTAGGGACCGGCGGTTGTGTGAAACTCGGTGTGGCAGCTAGAGCTACGTGCCACGACTACATCGGCATGCTATATCCCACTTCCTGTGTGCGCCAGTTACAACTACTACACTACCACCCAACTATGCTTTATCCGCCGAAAGTAATGCGCTATATTTATTCAACGGCAGCCCGCAACTGGTCATGAAGGCACGTTTGTCTGCGTTACTAACTCCTTCTTTCCCCCTTTTTCCAGTAGGATAGGGATGTGAAACACTCTCGCACCCCTTCGTCATGTGGATTGGGTGGAGTTAGAACCAATTAGGTTCATTTTAAACTGCACCCTTATCACTTTTATAGCTGTGCTACTCCACCATTTCTGTATGTAGCGCCACTGAGAGGGGACAAATTTTATTGCTGCCTAGTCTGTGAAGGAGACCTAAACCTTCATATTCCTTTTTCTTTTTTTTATGAAAAAGGAACGCTTCATACACCATTCCTACTCAATTCTGGCCATCCATCCAGTATTTCCACTACAGAATATATCTCTTTGTATTATAAATTATTTTACTGCTCATGATTTATTGTATCGGCCTATATCAATTCTCCCGGGAATTCCCTGCAATCTTCTTTCTCCTAGATATAGCTCTACTTTTGTTTTTTCTTTCTTAAAGTTGGGCCCTTTCTCTAATTTAATTCCTTTCCTATTGATAAATTTTAACTTCAAACATAGATTAAGTTTCTTCCTTCTGTTATAGCCCCAAGAACTTGTCTGGTGGTAGCCCTCTTTTGCTGCCGAACTTGGGTTAACAGTCTCACGTCCTATTCTTTGGAAGGATGCGGAACTGCGAGTGGCACCCCTCTCGTTCTCTACCAAAAACACCAGCTATCCAATATTAGCGCTACCAATGAGCCAGAACCTGTAAGAGAAAATGCTAGGCCCAGGCTAAGGAGTAATAATTTTTAGTCTCTTCAAAAATTGAAAATACTCAAAAATTTACTGGACCATGTAAATTGCAACTGCCTTAAGAATGTATGATACGATTAAATTTGGTATATCATCCTTTTAGCTATGAACATTTGACTAATACTACAGCTCTAACAATATGAAAACATAGAAATATATCGGAGATTCCTTCCTTTATGGCCAGCCCCTTCATATTGTAATCATCGACCGATTTCTTGGGCGTTCCCCCATTTTTAGCATGTCACAGAAATTGTGTAACAGGATGTATAAACTAGATTTTGTATTGTGCAAGTCGTGTTATCACTCTGTTTATCAAACCTAATGAAGTTTGAACCATCAAATCAAACAGCCTATCACGAAAAAGAAATCTCTGTTTTCCAGTTCAGTATGACTAAATTTTATAGCAGCGCCTTCTATCAGCCCTCTGAAAAAAACTTAACGGTAGCTTGAAAGTTAGGCATAACTCACAGATTAACCTTGAACAATCTGAAATCAATTTTACTAGAAAAGTTGTTCCAAATAAAAGTGAAATGTTGCAGTTAGCATTCTAAATTTACATTAGATCACTTATTCTATAAATTTGCATTTTTGAATTAATCGATTTCAAAGAGAAATCAGTAGAAAGAAACTGCGAATTTTTAAATAGGTATATGATCCGATCCGAATTTTGATAGTTCCGAAAGCTCGATAACGTTAGATAAACAAGTATAAACAACAAAAACTTATAGCAGTGAAAATGAATTTTTTAGGAGAATAATAGGAAAGACCAGGAGAGACAGGATCCGGAATGAAACTATCAGAGAGGAACTCTGCATACTAGATATTAAAAGATGTAGGTAGGATATAGTAGTTCGGGCCTGTATGTGCAGAATGGGCGCACAGTTGAAGTCTAAATAATTCTTGAAAGCTAAACCGTTCGGTCAGATGTCCAGAAGTAGACCAGGAAAGCGTGTAGTGCACATATTGATAGGCTAGGGAAGACCAGAGGATGTAATTTGTTAACAGTGAACAGGTTATCACAAGATAGGGAAGCCTGTGGAAAAAAAATGGATTGTGAGGCTTTGCTCCACGGAGCAAAGTGGAGCAAGAAGGGCCCCAAGCAGCGTAGGGAAAGAAGAAGAAGAATGATTGATATATTTCGAACATGAAATTGAATCATTGCATTTAAGGAATCTAAATTGGTGGGAAAAACTGTACTCTGAAGTGGCACTTTTTAGTGTAAAGTTAAAAATTTCCAAAATCAATTTACCTGGAAAAGTGTTTCAAATAAAAGTTCTAAGCCTTCATCATGAAGTTTTGAAGAAAGTCATTGGAGCTGTTTTCGAGAAAATAGCAAAACAAGTTAAACAAAAAATAAATCAGTAAAGTTACAAGTCAGGTTGCTGGGATGCTTAGCTTTTTGCGCTATTCTGTTTACACACATACACACAGATATATATCCTCCATTCGCTAAGCTGATATATATCATATCAGGGGAGATATATATCATATCAGGGGATCAAAAAATCAATTTTGAAATTTTTTGATACGTTCGCCATATTTCTGCGTAATAAAATTAAGAGTAGTAAAAATAAATTACATCATAAAACAATAAAATAAAAAATACAAGATTCTGCTAATGAATAGTTAAATAACTTTGTATATTTAAAATAAATAAGTATTTTAAAATAATTAAAAAATATCTTCTCTTGCAGTTAGCAGACTTGAGGAGATATTACAAAGTTAAATTTAGGTTCACTTCACTTTTAATTGGACAAGTTGTGCCTTCTTTCTCTTCTCGCAATGCTTCTTCAAATTGAAACATTGTTAAGTTAGGAAAGTAAGTTAAGTTAAAGTAAGGGTTTGACTGGGAGACTGGGCGCGCGGGACTCTACCCAAAGGTTGTACAAATGAGTCTGGAAACCGGGACCCTTCTCATGCTTGGTAGATTCATTACAAGTGGTGTTTCGCCCCCTATTTTCTGATCTTTCTCTTTCGCTTTCCTTCTCACTCACTTCTCTCGCCTTTCTACAGTGAGGGGGGATGGTATGTGCCGTTTGAAAAGAGTATGCCGCTCACGTGCGTATTCTTCTTTTTCTTTCCAGTTAACACGTGCGTTACGGATGTTCTTGTAGAGAGATGTATGATTAGTATTAATACGGGTTGTAGGTTTGGATTGGACGCCTATGGAAATAGTACGTTTAAAATTGGAGTAAAAAACTCTTGCGATTTCTCTTACTGTAATTTTCAAAGCAGAATATAGTATCGCTTGGAAGATGTACGCATAAAACTCGTTACATGTTCTATATACTCAAATTTATACTTACAAACTTTGTGAAGAGAAAAGAGTATATAATAGAAAGAGTGACCCGCTCTTCGCTCAAGAGTGATGATGTTGGTATGCCTGTAGAATGGTAACGTTTCGTTTCAAGAGCAATGTGGCTAGTTCTTGTTGAACTGTTGCCGATTAGCTAGTATAGCTAACTTGATTAGTCTCTCTAGGCTGAGAAAGGGTTTTTGTCAGAGAGAAAGAGAATGCAGAGAATTGATTGCCTAATCAGTTTCTTGAATAATTTTTCACGAGTTGACGCCTTAATAACAGCAGTCTTTTGAATGCTCGGCTGAATGTTTTCATTTTGGTTATTCAATATTATATACAATTAGATGTAATATTGTATTAGGAGGAAGAGAAAGTTGTGTATTTCATACAGATTTCTAGTACCCGGGACCCTTCCGGTTTGTATTCTTTTAAAAATTGTTTAATTTTACTTTTGTTTATTTCTTGGAAGAAAACAATTTTGATTTCGTTAGTTTCTTCTTTGGTTTAATGTTATCGTCAGTTTTGTTATTCCTTCTTTTTTTCTA
Source organism: Triatoma infestans (assembly GCA_011037195.1). NCBI lineage: Eukaryota > Metazoa > Arthropoda > Insecta > Hemiptera > Reduviidae > Triatoma > Triatoma infestans. Next base: position 53,508 of record JAAEAF010005674.1, on the reverse strand, counting down.
ATCTTTCTATTAATCATTTAATTAAATAAACTTATCTTGATTAATTTGATTACTTTTATAAAGAATTTAGCCAGTTATGGCAAAATTAATAATTAAAAGTATCTGTCAGATAACCGGCCTCAATAAGTCCCTCCAGCGCGCTTTGAAGTATTAATTTTTAGGTGTTAAAACAGTAAAACACCTTAAATGGGCAACTATAAAGTGGAAACCTAACGTTACATTCTCCATCATCCACAAAAGAAAATATTGTTTCTCGGGAAACCATCTATAATGCCATCTTCTCAGAAAAACATTTGCAAAACTCACTATCGCAATAATTACCAGCACAACAAGATAAAGTATTACTACGACATGGTATATCCGAGGATGTTTCTGCTTGTTGTAGAAACGAAATTTCGAAGGAATTGAGCTGGAAAACTTAAGAATTGCCCCTTATTAAACAGTTCCTACACAAATTGTATGAAAATTATTATCAACGATTTCCTTTTACTTCCATTTGACAAATTTTCTTCGAAATTTGTAGGTATTATAACAAATTTTATCGCCTTTAATACGTAATATTTGTTTGTGAAAGCGTAGAATTCATTGAAATGTGGCAGTTTAGGTGGGAAAGCCATAATGAACAACACCTACCCAGAACCTCATTACAAACCATTTTCTCGGAAAATGAAACATATTTGACTCATGGCAAAATGTTTAGTACGCTGTAATGTATAAATATAACTCAAGGCAATATATCACATTTAATTTATAGTCACATTTGAGTTTATTCTTTTACTCTCTGATTTGTGTGTGTATGTTTTTTTTTAAATTCCTTTATTTTCAACATGCTCCACAAAAGTATTACATGTTATAAAATTTTTACATAAAATGTGTATGTATGTGTGTGTACTTGGTGTATGTAACTCAGCTTTATTATATTTAGTTATAATAATTTAATTTACAGTTAGTTTCAGTTTTCATTGTATTTTTTCCAACAATGTCTAAAGAGAATGGATCGTTACCATACTTATGTTATTTCCTTTTACTGCTTATAAGAGTACGTATTTCGATTGTGTCAGATTTTCTAAATTATTGGATATTTCGGTTTTGCGTTTTCCAGCGTAGAAAAAAAAAATTGTTTAAACGAATAGTTTACATGAGTGAATGAGTTAACATTCCAGTATTGTAAAAGAAAGTGTTTTGATCCCGCCAAATTTTGGAATTTAGAGTTTTTGCAGGAAATGATTTGAGGTCCTGTGAAAATGAAAAAAAAAAGTTTATTACTTTTAATTGCTGGTAGATATGTATATATTATAGCACTACTGCTCTTGAAAGACCCTGGTTTCCCTAGTAACTTTCATCCAGTTGTCTCAATTTCTGGCTTTTACTTTTTGCCCTTGCCACTTAGCCCCATCCTTCGTGTTTGTCGTCATATAAACCATTCTGTTGCCCTCCATTCTTTCCAAATGCCCCAACCGAGCTAATCTTCTTTCTTATATTTCTACGATGATAGCCTGCAAATCGTATAATTCGCTAAGCTTGCTCTTTGTTCTTTCTTGTTTACCAAGCTCCATTCTCTGGCACCGACTTTTCTTCTGAATATTCTCTGTATGCGTTAAGGTCAGGTCACTTCCATCCGCCAAAACTCTCTCCCTAACAGTATCCCCCTCTCTCAAACTTCGACCTGCCATCCACTCGTCAACATCCTCCTGCCATCTATCCTTTTTTTCCTTAAAGGGCTTCTTTTTTCCTCACTTCTTCTGGCCCAATTTAAGCTTCCTTTTTGCCAATCCTCCCTTCATAGTTTCAATAAATCCATTTCCTGTCCTCATTCCTTATTTTGTCCCCATTCTGGTCATTTGGAATGCACCACCTCCAACAATCTATTTCGTTTATTTTGTTGTAAATCTTCTGCATGGCGGTCCAAGTTGCCGCCCCCATATGTAAGAATCCCCTTCAGAATGATCCCTAATAATCCGTAATAATTTTACTTTTTTTTTACACCTTTCCTTGCACTTGGAGATCATCTCTCTATCTCGCCCTTTCTGTAACCACACATTCCGTTTTAATTTGTATTTTCACATCATAAGCTCAAGATCCTTCTTGTGTTGGGCGATCATCAATCATCTAGTCGTCTGCGAAAAAAAATTCTGGAGAATTCTACTCAGTAAAAGCGTAAAACATAAATAGTAAATATATTTATTCACTAGTGAGTTGTTCTTCTTTTCAATGTAACCTTTTTACCTGCCTTTATTTATCGTAATCACATAGTTGTACTAAAAACCAATATGTACGAAGTAAACCTGAAAAAGTTGTGAGGGTTTTACAAAATTTTGTTTTTACTGTAAGTCCCGGGGAAGATTAGGAAGCTCTGCAAATCTAACTTATTTATAATGGTGACGTTATTACTTTCTTAATATAATTATTCTAAAGAATTATGTATCACTTTGCTCTTCTTAAATTGGATTATTTAATTGAAGAAGGGTTTTTAGAGTTTTATTTTTTTTAGTGAGAACAAAATTTCTTTATTGCGTGATTGATTGTTCTTCATTATGAAGATAAATATTGAATAAACATTATTTAAGAATATTATTTACATTATGATTTATATCTGTATTATATTCTTTTATTGAACAAAAATACCTCTGTTGTATGTATATAATTCAAGGAGGATGAGTTAGAAGGAGAGAAAATACTACAATACTAGCTCCCATGTTGGGTATGTTACTCCCAAGCACATTGAAAGAGAGAGACAGATAGTCTAAAGTGTCTGAACAAATATGTATCTTGGAACATGTGTGACACCGCCCCTTTTCTTTGAGAGAAGTAATACGCGTATAAGTAGAGTACCGACCAACCACACTATACCCACTTCTTCCCCGGGCCAGCCTCTTTCTTCAAGTCCATGGTAGTTCATGACGTACAAGTTCTGCTTAAACATAGACTTTCTTGCTACACCATCTTACTATGGTCCTTTCTTCCTCCATATTCGCGTACACTTATATATATATATATCTCCTAGTGTATAACAATATAGTGAGTGCTAGCATACATATATATATATATATATAAGTCTAGGAGTAGGCCGGGTCTTACCACTAGGAAGTGTGGTGGCGGATTGAATATGTGTGTGTGTGTGTGTGTGTGTGTGTGTGTGTGTGCGCGCGCGCGCGCGTAACAAGATTGTTAGTTAAGAGAGAGCGTTGCTTTTGGTGAGTGGAAACTTTCAAGTGAAAGAACTTTTAAGCTTCCAACATATACTGCTTTAAAAGAGAAAGAGAGTTCTTTTGACTAAGTCCTGCATTGCGCCCAAATATAAACTTATAGAAGATATTTATTAGTAGTAAGAAGTTTGCTTTTGGTGTAGGAATGTAAGACAATTATTGTTGAAAATTTGATTACATAACTTAAATTCTTTGTGAACTTCAAGTGTTGATGAGTTTTAACTGAACGAAATACTTTTAAATTTAGTAGACTGTGTTTTTAAAGGCAGGAAAAAGGGGCCTCAAAGTTCAGCAAACCCTGTTATGTGGACTGTACATATTTCTTCTACTTAGGTTGCTCATTTTAAACTTATCCTCTTAACTTTAAACAATATTTTGATAAATTTCTACTTCTTGTTAACTTTCATAAGTGAACAGTTCTTATTTTAATTATTGGCAACTCTAAACAAAATATATATATATACACACACATATATCCAATTAAAATATTCCAAACATATTAAATAGTTAAGTAAGTAAGTATAGTTAAGTTCTCTTTAAGTGTAATTAAGTTCGTAAGTGTAACACTTGAATTTACTTAGATAACACAAAACGGAACTTCTGGAATCTTATAAAAGTCATTATGTAAATTTTGTAACATTTTTACATTCCCATTGAGCTCTAATAGGAACTATGGCGATCTTGTCAAATTTACGAAATTGAGTATTTAGCGGAACATATGTTTCCAAGGCTCCTGAGTATATATTATAAAAAATTATGATAAAACTCCACTTCTTACTGCCGTTAATAAATTTTTAACTTTGACGAATTTTTTTTAAACTTGAAAATTTGTTGTCAGTTGTCTTAACATAAAGTAGAGTGGTGGGGATATATTGAAATAAGTTTGCACTGCAATCCTCAAGGTAGCGTCCAAACATTACAGACCGCAAATAACATTTGAAACGACACAGATATATTACAAAAGTATTTTCGGAAAAATTTAAAAAGAAAAATGAAAGGTTAAGGTTGTCCTTTAGTGATTATAGTGCGCTCTGCAACTTTGAAGATCTCTTCAGCTCCTAGAGATGCTAAGGTCACTTTTTTACTCTTGAAATCGTTCTAATAGAAATTTCAAAAACTGGATAGGTTTTTGGGAGGATATCTTCTCTTCCCAGGCTTCTAAACCTTCCTTGAAACATACCATCTCTCTCTGTCACGAGGTGCTAACACGTTTTAGACCCAGCTTCCTCAGGTGTCCCCTAAGTCAAAGATTTGTGCGAACCTTGAACATAAATATTATTTGCGAAAGTTTCTTTATTTCTATCAAATATATTCTACCTTTTTTTTGTTAATCTATTCTCTAAAATTGAAACAAGGACACTGTGTAGTCCCACTTCTGTTTAAAATATTTGTGGATCGTATATTGAAACTGTGGAATCGGTAAATTGTAGGTATGGGAGTTCTTAGGAATTTCGATGCACTGTTCTCCTTACAGTTCGCAGATGACCATGTTATAGTTGCTGTGAATCAAGAAGATGGTGAATTTTTTTACAAAAGTATTACAGCGCCTTAGGATGACAGATAAATTTTTATAAGACCTCATATTTTTTCAGGACGTAGGAAAAATAAACAGTGTCGATTCATTTAAATATTTGAGAGCATTGTTGCATAGACTATTGCGATAAGGATATCGAGTTTCGGATACAAAGTGGCTCAACTTGGTACTATGGATCAATCAGTTGGTTGAATGAAACAGATTTACAAGAAATCCTGCCATATGTCAGTCTACCTGGACACTAATAAAAATACAAGCGCAAAATGTACGGGTGTGCGAAATGTATTTTTGGAGAAGATCTTCAATAAGTCATAAGACAAGATCTTCAGTAAGAATCGGAGTGGAGTAGAAGTTGAGGAACAGCGCGACAATAAGGACATAGTGGAGCGAATCCAAAGAAAGATCCTCACTCGGTATGCCCACGTAAGGAGACCGGGGGAATGTAAGTTGGCTCAAAAAGTGTCTTGAAGACCGAAAAGAAAAGAGGTCGTTCACTTAGAGACAGGTTGCAGGAGGTGTAGGCACCGTGGGGCCTAGAAGAAGAGTAAAGGATCGAAAGAGATGGCGGAGTCTAGTCCGATGCAGGAAACCTGATGGAGAAGCATGCTACAACTAAAAAGTAAGTATTCTTCTATAAATGTCGCTGTACGGTTGTATTTTTTTTATTTTGGTACGTATGTTTCACATAAATTTTAATTTATTTTTAGTAAATAGCGTACAATTAACCCTCCCCTATAATCGCTAGAAAGTTCATACACGGAGAGCTCAAAATGGAGTTTCGGTGAAAACCTAATTTTAAAAAATTGACACGACTTTTCCTACATTACCTACATTCAACTACAAATCCAGAAAGTACTGTCATTTATAAAAAATAAAAAAAAAATTATGTAAATAAAGTAAATTGTGGAGTATTAAAAAAAGAGCTGACCATACCGTTTTGTTAATGGGTGTGTGGGCCAGCAGCACACGTAGTACTTTGGTTTGTGGACATAGTTGCGGGAGAGATGATCAACATACAGGAAGGGTTGCAGAAGACAAACATAGATACCGAACGTTCTGGTGTCATTACCTGCTTCCTATTTCTGGCACTAACTGTACACCGTTTGCAGTTGCCCCCAGAAGATGAACATTGTTGGCCAGAGATAGGTCAGGTGCTGTTCCACTCTAGTGAGTTAAATTAACAACTACTTATTATTTTAACTAGAAAATATTTGGAAGAGAATTGATATATGTCAAATTCTGGTTCGGTGGATTTCAATATGTTCTGGAATAAATAGGATGGGGGCGCATGAAAATGTTTTTGACCCCTAAAAAATATCGTCGTACACACCTCTCTGGTCTTTGGTATATAATAGTAAAGTTCTTCTACTCTCGGATCCCTTTCTGGCATCAGAGAAGGTCACTTTGCCCTCTCTATAAAATATATAATATATGACCTTCTATTTAGCTTTTACTTTAGTGCGAGTGTGTGTTTGTGAGACAAAATATCTCAAAAACAAAAACAAAAAGATAAAAATAACAAAAAAAACAAAACAGGAAACTCAAACTTGTTATTTCTGAATCACTAATTATTTAATCATTGCCACTTTTGATTCCAAGGTTTCTATCAAAATTATTTCCCTTAAACTCCACATCCTAATTACATAAATAAATGTTTATCACTTTTATTTGAAGCATTGTTTTAAAGAGAATAAAAGACCACAAAAAAAAAATTATTCTGGAAGAAACATCAATACAATGAATGGTTCTACAAGATATATTGAAAGCATGCTATAAATTCCAGTTTTGAAAAAATATCGATTAACCAGAATAAGTTTCTAGATTTTGAGAATTCGGTTTGTTTCGTTTGTAAACGACTCCAAAGATCGTTTTCTTAGAATATTAACTATATTTACACAGATATTTGAAACATTTTCAAAAAAGTGGATTTTTTGGGAGTCCTGAGCAATTAGTTGGTTTTTAACTCCGTTATTGAGGTCACTGGTACAGAATGTAATTATATTCAGATAAATAGTACACAAAGCTAAATAAAAATTTTAAACTTCCTTAAAAAAAATAGATATAGTCTCAACCATCAGTCGAATGCAGTGATCATCATCTCCTTTGGTTGAATCATGAGGACATGGGATAGAAGTGTGGCTGCCCATAAAGTTGTAAAGAAGGTAAAATCGATTTCGAGAAGGTGTTCGACAGTGAAGAAAATATCACTCACAGTAACTAGATGATCTCCAAATGACCACGGCAGAATGGTTTTTTTTTTTTTGCAAAGAATGAACGACAAGGATTTGGAGGACGTCTGGCAGAAAAACATGCCGATGAGAGCCAGATCTTTGAGAATGATATACAAGCAAATATGCCAAGTAACACAACATAAAACACAACATAGGTGATTAAGCATATACCCCTTAAATAATTCGTTTCATTAAGTCGAGATATTTATGCATTTCTATGTCATGTTTTGGGCCAAGTGGAGTTTTCTAAAAATCTTTTTTGGAAAATTTATCATTTAATATCGTAATAATTGTATTTAGAGAAAATTCGTGTGCTTGTTTAACACCAGATTTTGTTTATTTCTTAACAAAAACAAGTAAATTATTGTTCATTTAATTTAAATTTTATGGTAAGTTACATATTCAGTAACAGTATTCAATACAATACTAAAAACCCAAACTGAATCGAAATCCTCAATTATAGGGGACAACCCTTTCATGATTATTCTCATGGGATTATTTCCTGGGGGTGATGGGAGTTTACAAGATAAATAGGTAATTTATATTGGTGCAATTGATGCAGTATATTAAAGCGTACAGAATAGCTAGTTCTCCACCAAACTGCAGTGTTCGTTCTCTCTTCATGATTTACGTTTTTAATTTATTTAAACATTGTAGTCGTTGTTTCTGATTTGCATTTGTTTTTATTTTACCCTCTACTTTTTTTTTATTACTCAAGAATTCTTTTCTTTTATTTCTTGCTTATCTGTTTTTTGTTTTCTCTTGCAATCAGCTTTGTTTTAGGGTAATTTATTGTTTAAAGCGTAAATGATAAGAAACATAGTATTCCATTTTTAAAATGTTGCAACAAAGAAGTAGAACAACTTTACTTATACTGTATTTTTTCATTATTCTTTGAATAATCCTTATTCTAAGAAACATTTATTCATTTACTGGTATTATTATACGAACATTTAATTTCTTAAACTTCTTTTACTTTGTCTGTTTATACATAGTCTTTATCTTCATACTGTTTAAGTGGAGAAAGTGTTCTTCTCTTTCTTTTTTTACATTACATTTTCATCAGAGAATCCTTCCGGTGATAGAGCCTGGCTTCATCATTTTGTGATCATCAACCGAGAGCTTACATCTGGGCGAACTGAGTGTGTAAACTGATTTTGTCCTTGGTAAAAACTGTTTATATATTGAATAATTGCTTACCAAGATTTATTGAAACCGATACCAAAAAAATGAAATAAGCAAGCTATCATGGAAGAATTTTTGTGATCTTTCCAGCGCAGAGGAGTTTTTGTTATCAGATAATGTGACTTTATTATATTTGAATGAAAATAAATATAACCCAAGTATTTAATTTTTTTTTTGCTTTCTCTTACTCCTCTAATAAGAGGAAGTATTGTTATCGTGTCAAATTTTCGATATCGAGTTTTCATAGGAAATATCCGCTTTTGAGGTCCCCTGAATCCAACAACGTGGTTTTCAGTAAATGGTCTGTGTGTTCCTGTGTATGTGAACAGCTAGTTCAAAAACGAAAAATCGCAGAAAGTTCAAACTTGATATTCTGTTTGGGTATGACCATGGGATCCGACAGTACGTTATCTGTCACAATTCCTCAACCGAAAGTACCGCGTTACTGAATTTTTTTTTTTTTTTTTACGTTTTTGCAATTTTCTCAAAAATGGCTTCAACGATTTTCTTTTTAAATTTGGTATATTAACTACACATACAAAGATCTACAATTTTTATTTAAAGCATTTCTCCGGGAAAATGCAGTTAATGGTATTTTAGGGAGCAGGATGCGGTAGGTTTTTTAAAAAGTGCTATTTCAGTTTATTACACATTCTGTCATCTAAATAATATTAGGTTGAATTAAATATGTTATTGAAATACCAAGTTGGTATAATATCGGATGACCGAAAGTGCGTTTTTACTGAAAATTATTTTTCAGTATTCTGTTTTTTTCTCTAAAACGCTTCCAACGATTTTCTTTAAACCAGTATTGTAAATTACACACCTAAAAGAGCTACAACTTTTATTTGAAACATTTCTCCTGGTAAAGTCATTTGAGGGAACTTTTGGGAGAGGGTTGGGGGTATGTTTTTCTCTAAAGTGCTATGGTAGTTGATTGTAAAATTCAACCATCCAAACAAAATTAATTAATTATAAATAAATAGATGGCCAAAATTCAGAATTTCAAGAAAATTAGTAAACCGGAAGTGCGTTTTTACTGAACAGTTTTTGTTATTTTCTACATAATAACACCGACGAATTTGATTAAATTTGGTGTATTATCCGTCGTATAAAAAAAAATTGTTTAAAACCATTTTCTAAATCTGAGGTTTTAATTTTTAATATATTATCGTAGACTCGATTTAGTTTTCGATATATCGTGTTCTGTTTGAACTTATAGAAAATTAAGTAAACTATAATACTTTAAACGTAATGTCTGCTCTGTAATAAAATGTATAAAAAAAAAAGCAAAAAGTACCACGTGAGATGGCAGAAGTTGATAATGATAGCAAAATGAAACTCTGGAGTCCTTGTGTATAAACTCTGGAGTCCTTGTGTATAAACTCATTTTCTTGTGGCTGCTCCATATGTAGTAACATGAAGAAACCATAAGATAACTTCTCCTTCAACATTTTTACACCATGTTTCTCTCGTATTCCATGTCTTCCAGCTGTTTAGAAGAGGTTCTTTCTCTTTCTCACTTTAAACACATAACCTTAGTGTGCTAAACGTCCTTTATGTTAGATAACTCGCTTGACTAGCAACTATTATAAATGTCGACTTACATTTAAGAAACGAGGGGAATGTCAAGATTTTTTCACCCTCCTATTCTGTTAACATCTAGTAATGTTACTAGCTGTTACTGCTTTTTACATTTTTTTTTTTTTTGTCCAACTTAACAATGTCACCTCACTAACATTATGCATAATATTACCTGACAAGCAAGTATTCTTTACTTATTTCTTCTTCTTTTCTTAAGTTGCGCCAGTTTAGAGTAGAGAAAGACACTCCCCTTCTTTCAATTACCTATTCAAGTTGCTCTGATTACGTGTAGGTGTTTGTGTTACCAATTTTTTTTTTTTTAATAAGTTTCTTTTTAAGTTGTCTTGACACCCCCATCCCCGTTTTTTTTTATATAATAGTATTTCAGCTCATTATTATTCAGATGTTTGCACTAAAAAACTCTTATTTTTGTACACATTTGAAATAAGTTTTCGTACTCTCTGAATGTAACCAACGAAGTTTGTTACTGAAAAGAAGTTTGTGGAAGGAATAACGACATAATTCGCAATATAAAATACTACGTCAACCAGCAAGAAAAAAATTGTTTACCTAATCTAGAAGTATGCCTCTATTAATACAAATTTTTGAAATTAAATATGAACCAAATTTGGTTAAGGTACAAACCAATTGAGCCAATAATTTTTTCTTCTTTCATCATGAAGTACACTGACTGAAGAACCGTCTCTTTTGACCTGTTTAGTTGAAATATATAATATTTCTATATTTTTGCAGTAAGATGCTTCTTTTCTAATCGCAATTTGTTTTCTACCTAATTGTTGTGATTTTGAACCTTGAACCATAAATTACTTACCGCTTTTTTCTTGCTTTCAAGGATTCGGTTGTTTTTAGGGGAATTCAATTGATACAATCCTATATCTAAAGCTTTTATCATAACTTAGAGATTTTTCTTCTTTTTTTTTCTTGTTAACTGGTGATATCCTGCAGGGAGGAATTGCTGCATATATTGAGTTAGTAATGGGACAAAACTTCATTGAGAAAACAATGTCCCAGGTTTGTGGGAATGAGGTTTGTGTTATTCACTCACCAAACATAGAACGTCTTTTGATATCCGATTGTTTTAAATGAAATTCACCCTGTAGTTCGCCACGATTTATTTTCATTAGGTTACAGTCCTGGTCATTTGCATCCATTGTAAAACACTGGCTCGATTTTAATGCATTTTCGTTATTTTTTATTAAACCTGAAATATTATTTACTATTTTATCCGTCGTAGCATGCATATTTCTGTTGTTCCTGACCAGTTTCAGATTTTCATCCATCGTTAGAGTAAATTTATCAACGTAAATGTAGAGAGTTTACTTCAACTAATGTTTTTGTTACGCACTACTCTTATTGACTTCTAGTGTAGCGCACAATAGAAACAGACTTACTGTACTACAATAATGCATTATTTTATAGTTTTTTTTTTTTGTTTTTTTTTTTACTATTTTGATTGAAAAAATAGTGTAAAAATTTTAGTCGAAACTATCGACGCTTTTCCTATCACTTGGAGTGATCAGCTAAATTTATATTCTTTTACAAATTTTACTGAATTAGTGGAGAAATTTTGGTGCTTAATTATTGGCGACAATAGCGCGCATACTATACAATATGAAAAAGTTAGGGACCTTCCAACAATTTAAACGCTGTGTAACTTTTTTTTTTGAGGTTTTAAATTGCTGAAATTGTGCATGAATGGAAAGCGCTTACAATACATATAGAGCACCCAGCTTGTGATTTTTGTCAGCCTAATTAAACTTTTTTTCAAATAAAATTAACCTTCTTTCAGGCAAATAAATACCCCTTTTTCGACCAAATTAAACATTTTTTTTAATTAAAGTCTTTGAATAAAGATTTAATTTAAATGAAAAAAGAACTAATTTATTTGATATGAAAAAAGTTTCATTAGAGTTCCCTATCGATATTGAAACTATCGATTAAAAAAGAAAAGAAAAAAAGAACGTATGAGCTGCTGTTGAAAGTTTTCTTCTTTCTCCGTTAATTTAAAAGAAATATTATTTCCATGAATATTTTTTAATTAATAAGTGATTGCAAATATATTAAATTTTTAAAATTTTACCTGCACACTCCTGTCTATTTTCTTACTAAAGAGAAAACTATTGGATCGTGTTGAATTTTCGAAATTGAGTTTTGACCGGAAATACATGTTTTGAAGTGCCCTGAGTATGTGTGTGTGAACAAAATATTAAAAAAAAAAAAAAAGTCCTGAAGCTCAAACTTGGTATTCAGTTTAAGCATCTGACTCGATGATTTCGGATAAAATGCATTAACCGGAAATGCGGTCTTTACTGAACAGTTTTTCCATTGTTTTCAAGAAAATTGCAAAAACGTTTCCAATTATTTTTTGAACTTTGTTGTCTTTTGTCTGTCACTTTTATTTAAAACATTATGTTCCTAGGTCGGTACATAGTTTTTAGATTTCTTTCAAAGTACTACATCAGTTCAATGAATGGTTCTACTATTATTACACATATATTAGATTTATTTATAGAATTACAAATTTAATGAAAATCGGTTAACCGAAAGTGTGACTTTACAAAAGCAATTTTTGAGTATTTTGGAATTTTCTCGAAAACGTCTAATATAGAATAGGTTTGTTCACAGTTTTGGCTCTCTCTTCTAGGCAACAATGTAATCATTCACTACCTACCTGGGCAAACGTATTATTCCCCCCTCCCCATCGCCACCAATTTAGGGTTTAATGAAAATTTATCTTTTTATATGTAATTGCATATACATTAGTAAGAGAAACTAGTGTAAGTCTTTCTCAACAAATTTCTTTATAGTTTTTATGTATTTATATTGGAACTTGGTTCAGTTTTTTGCAGAACTATTTGCAGGCTAAAAAACAAGCTTTCTTCTGTTGTATCCTGAAATCTTTTGTGCAAAAACAAAATTGAGAACTTGAAACATTTTCTCTATTTGATTGTTATCTGTCCGAAATTTATTTTGATTTATAATAATCTCTCTTATCATTCTAGTTGTAATTTTTGCCGGATTGTGTAACCAAATAAATAGCACAATAAAATGAACATATGTCGCCCACAGTATAATTTAATAATCTCTTCAAAAAGTAATAATAAGAATAATAATAATTTTGGAAACAAATAAATGAAGAAAAACTTATCATCAACATAAATAAACAAGACTATAATTTGGAATTATTATCTGTATGATAAAAGACTTGAGGGTTAAGCATGAGCCGTGGGTGTTTACTAAAATATTTCCAAAGTAGAATGTACTGATGAAAAACAGCGGGTGGGGGGTGGAAGCTACTAGCGTCATCACAAGAGATTACAAGGGTCAATTTATTTTGAAATATTATGTCATTTGGTGGAGGTATGTCTGGAGTATTGTGGTGTTTCTGGGGAGGGAGTTTGTATTCCGATGAGTTTTAGGAAGAGATTAAGAAGAACTTCTAGTGGGTCCCACTGTGCAACCCTGGAATATGAGATGGCATGTTGGAAATAGTTAGGAGAGAGATTGAGAGAGTGGGATGTGATGTTGTGTGCGTTGTACTAGACAAAGGAAGGGTCCAGCTTCTTGTGGTGTGTGAGATGTGTATTGCATTGTGTGAGTAGAGGGCTGCTTTATGCCCTTAACTAGGCCTTTCTCTAGCAAACGCTTGGAGAGAGAGGTGCGTTGAGTATCTCAAACACACTCCTATTACTGTCTCTGTCACACTCTCACTCCGTGGTTCACAACCAAAGTGCCCTACACTTCTCTCACTTCTTCTTCTTCTTCTTCTCTTCATCTAGTGGAATGTTTTAGGGACAACATTTAAAGTGACAAGAATTTCCATCGAGACACTCTCATAGTGGGTTATTGTTAACAATCCCTTATGCTTCTTTCTCCCATCCTCCAGTCAAGTCCATGAAGTTGGTTAAGGCGTCGGGGAGAGGCGAAAAGGGTAGTAAAACTAGTTTTCTACCAAACATTTACTAATTTCTTAGTTTAATTTAACTTTTAATACATTGTTTCATTTTCTACAAGTAAACTGAGCAAGCTTATAGTATGTGGCTGCTTGTAGAACTTGTTGTTGCCGTACAAAGAGCAGAGAAATGTGTTTTCATTTTCATTCTGTTTACTGTGTACTTTGGGTTATCTTGACCCTTTCGCAATGTTTGTCTGTACATCCTATATACTCCCAACCTAGCTCTCCCCCCAACCTAGGCTCTTCCCCTTTTTAGTGTACCTATCTATAGTAGTGAGGGTGGGGAAAGTGTGAGTATATGCAAGTAGGGATGAACGAGAAACAGTTCGTACATATATATATATATACATTCGGCGGTCGCCAGACTTCTCCAAAATACACATACATACATTCATACATATATACATGCACAAATACTCTTTCACTCGCCCCAAACATACGTATACACAAACATATACACTTGAACTAAATGGTTACACAATCCAAACGCTACCGAATTTAATTTAACCAACCACCGCCGCCGCCAGAAAGGCATCACCCTCTCTATCTCTCTCTCTCATACAAACTCTGTCTCTATCTGCCTTACTGTCTCTCACTATCTAGTATACAGAGTTCACCACTTTAAAACCTTTGCACATTTAATTTACCCTTATTTATTTTCCCACCAACTCTTTCCCCTTCTCCCTTCCCTTTGCCATATCTTTTTTAGGCCAGCTTTTACCTTTTACATATTTTCCATACAATCACCCTCATTATCGTTTAACTGACTCTGTATATATTGCTTGTTTGTATATATGTCTGTGTCTGTGTTTTGTATACAGTTCACTCCCTTAATTATAATGAATATTTATTTGCTTCCCCTAGCCACCCAAATAAGTGGCTACTAGCCACTCTGTAGTATCTACCCTCTTGCTCAGCTAACCATGCTTTCTCAGCATATTTACCATTCCTTTTAACTAACTACAAAACAATTTTATTACACATACATACATAACATTCTAGTTATCTCCTTATTAATTTCTTTAATTATACTTTTTATTTTTGCAAAAAAAAAAGGAAAACCTGGTGTGAAACACATGAATCTCTCATAAAATTTTCTCTTACTGCGGACAAATTTCCTTCAAACAAGGAATTTTTTGGAAAATGGGCCTCACTGGAAAAGTATAATACTTGTGAATGTGTATGACTTGAGTTTAGCTCGGCATACACAGTTGTGGATCTTGTGACGATTGCTAGGCCCTTCTCAGATGGCTTGCTTTTAATCAATTTCTCTCACCGCTATTGAAGCCCATTCGCTAATATATTATAGTGAACGTGACAAGTGGGGGAGGGGGGGCTAATGCTTAGTAGATGTGCGCTTAGAAGCTCAGAGATGGCGCCATGATGCGATTGCTGATGGAACTATTGAGCCCGGCTTTTGCGTGGCGAATAATTTGTTCAATTACACAGTTCTATAATGTGTCACAGTTATTATTTGGTACTGTCTCAGAAAATGCATACACTTTTATACAACAACAGTCTCTATCCATTTAGCCCTTTGGTGGTGCATTAAAATGTAATTTTCAAATGTTCAGTATGAAGTTTCTTGTGGTAAAATATAGCAAAATTCTTTTGATGTATTTCCAAGTTGCCCCATATGGGTAAAATACTTTTTTAACGCAGTTTCTTTTTTAAGCATTTTTTTTTAAGACCCATCGCTGGTAGTTACTTTTTTTTTTTAGTGTTTTGTTTAAAAAATTGCATGTTAAGTCAAAAAAAGCTGACAAGGTCTTCTACTTCTTTTAGTTGTTGTTCCTGCAAGAGCCCAACGATGTTGTAGTCTGCTAGAGAAGGATGTTCAGTGAATTTTAAAAAACTAAAAGAAAAACCTAGAATGTAACATGAGGACAAAGGGATGTTGTATTTTTTTAGTATCCTAATTGTATTTCATCTTGTGTAGACTATGTATTAACACATTGTTTGTTGGTTAGTTAGCTGTATGTTTTATTTTGTTTGAGTGTATGTGTTCGTGTGTCACAGTGCAGTAGTAGTGCAGTGGATAGTGCAGTACTGTCATTGTTAGGCTTGCATACTCATACACATATATATATATAGACACTGTGCAAACTAAAGTAACTGAGGACACTAGCCTCAACCAGACACTCCTTTAGTGTCTATTCTGTTCATCTAATTGGCTACATTGTACCCTACTATACTTATTCTCTTGACTAATGAAATTCACTACTTCATCTTTCATTACAAAAACAATTCCAGATTCTCTGTATATATTTTTTTATTTCAAAAAACAGAATCTTTTCTCCTGGTCCTTCTCTCATTCTATCGTAATTAGATACCTTTTCTTTAAAAAAAAAATATATATATATCCAACTTGGTGTGTTCTCTTGATTATGCATTGAAGGAAAAAAAAAAAAAAAAGATGAGCCCATAGTTTAGAAAATATTTAAAAACTTGATGATACGAACAAGCGGGCGGTATTTCGACACCCGCCTCCGTATTCTTTGAGCTGGGGATATTCTCTTACACAGCAGTCCTTTTCCTTTCTTCTTCCATAGTGTGGTGTTATGCCCGCAGTTCTGTTTTCATTAAATTATATCCTAGCGACGTATGCCTATAGGGCTTCTCTCTATATTCCACCCGTTTTCACCGCTACTATGGAAGGTCTCTAGACAGAAGGATGTGCGCACAGATAGACGGTAGCTGGCGGCCGAGGGTGGGAGTTTCTCATTCTCTATTCATGAACTCTGACCCACTTCCTTTCCACCCCATTCCTACTGCTTCTCTTCTTATACTGTTCCTCTAGGCTATCTACACTTCTCATTCTACACTGTTACTTCAATGATACAAATTAACATTCATTTCTTTGCCGATATTCAACCCCTATCTTTATTACAGTTGGTTCTATCACTTTTTTTTTTTCTTACGCGACCTTCTTTTTAGGATAGAGAATTTTTTTTTCTCTCCAACATTTTTGCATAATTCAAATATGAAAGCTTTTTCACCATTTTTAATATTATTTTGAAATTAATTACCTTTCATTCTTTTTTAGTTTTTGCCATTTTGCTTTTACATCACTTTTTACTTCTGCAATATTAGTTTTATCCATTTCTCATTTAATTCCCATATTATTTTAATTATATTTATTACTACGGTTTGTTACAAATAGAAAACAAAAGCACCTAAAAAGCCTTTAATTGTGACATAATGTCATGGAGTGTTAGTATTCAAGTGTCAGTCAACGTTTAGTACAGAATTTAATGTAGTTGGAGAGAAATACAAATTATATTATTTAAGAGTACTGTCTGTGTACTTGGTTTTAGTGATATTAATCCTTCAGTCTTTATGTACTAATGCTTTTCTCCAAGCTTCGCGATGTCTTGCCTGTTCCCATATCCTGCCATCATCTCCTAAACCTGATTTCTTTCCATGGTTTTCTCAGTCTTACTCTCTTCTTTCCACCATCTTCCACGCTATCCACTGCCACCTCCTTGAGGTCCCACCTCTTTCTGTACCCATTCCCTTCACATGTCCGTACAATGTAAATATCGTGACCAGCATCCTTCCACTTATTTATCTCGATATTTCTAATTTTCTTACGCCTTGTACAATAACATTTTTATTAAAAAAAAAACAACTTTATTGCATTACATTACATAGTTTACTCAGTATTAACAAAAAAAAAAAAAATCAGAATCTACGAAGGTTCTAAGGAAATCTCCTCTTGCAATATCCCGGTATTATCCAGGCTTCTATATGTTCTCTGGTAATAGCGTCGCCGAATTATCCCTTCCTTCATGGGTATTGAAATCTCATCCATCTCTCCATAAAACCTGCTGTTGCTATCGCGTTTTAGTCCCACTTTCTTCAGATTCCCACTCACGCTGTAATACCGAATCAATAAACCTATTATGAATATTTTTATTTTTGCCGAGACCTTTTTCCTCTGGCAAACTTATCCAGAAATATTTTAGCCAATCTGATTATGAAAAATTCTCCTCTTCAGTTCTCATTTATTTCTAAACTGTTACTGGTTGATTTTGCTCGCATATCCTATTAAAATGATTTCTAGTCCATGAAATTCGTTATTGCTCATTTCCTTAGCAGATAATAGGCCATCTCATTTAACTTCTACACCAATTTGCCCCGCTCCCCCAAACAAATGAAGGTAACTCTATTATTTCTTCCCAATTCATTGATTTTATTTCCAAGACATTACCATACTATTTTTGAACTGATAATACATGAACTCTGTGACTGAAATAGTGGCCTGACCATTGGATTCGATCAAATCTACATTAATTTCCCGATTGATATTATTAAAACAAATATTTTTTAATAATTTATATTTTATTATTTTTTTTTTGTTTATATTGTATTATCATAAATATAATAAACAAAATTATATGATATATCTTTATATAAATGTTTATATATTTTACTGTTAATATATTAAGAGATTTTCATTTAATTAACAATATTTCTATGTAATATATGGGATTAACAATATATTTAGAGAGAGATTAAATTTCCTTAACATGTCCTTATTAAAACAATGTTGCCAATTAAAATAGCCGTTAAAGTAAATATTATTTAATGTTTTCACTGGACATTTGATATTATTATTAACTATTATATTTTATTAGTTTTATTACACTCTACACTCAGACACACACACAAAATGGGACACAATTTTTTCATTAATAAGTAACATTTATTGCAACAGTCTATTTATTAATACAATTCGCTACCAAAATAATATCTTGTAGTGTTAATATTTTACACTTACTCTTCATTTGGCTTGATATAAAAAATTAAATTTTAAAAAAAGGTAATTTCGAGCCTTTTTAATTTTCTCACCTCCTAATACTTAGCATATTGCCTCCTCGGGCAGTATTAGGGGCCCTGGTACGGCAGGCATCGAAGCAGTCAGGTTTTGAATGGTCTCTTGTCGAACAAACCCCATTCGTCTTGTACGCACAATATGGAGCACAGTAGTTTAGAGGCTCATCAGAGCTCTAACACATTTCTTAAGCATGTCTAATAGATTCGTATAGGAGTTATGTCCGGAAAACTGCAGGCCAATCGATCACATATATATACCGACTTCTCCAAGAAGCTGGTGACAACTCTAGGTGTAGGTGTGTGTTTGTGGTCTGGCGTTTTCAACATTAATATGAAACTGTCCCCGATAAATGGAGCACAAACAAGGTGACTGCCTCTAGAAGAACTTCTTCAACATAGAAAAACGGAGAAAAGTAGGGAAATTGAAAACTCCATTCAGTAAATTCGTACGTCCGGTTGAGGCCTTTAAATATGTAATTTTTTTGTAACCTGATAATAATTTCAATTCATTTAAATCTACGGATTTATCTATAATTTTATCATACCCTTATGATTTATTTATCAGTAATTTTCATTTTGAAATTCATGTTTTTAGTTCTTTCTTGAATAATTAAATAGTTACTTATCAAAAGTAATGCTTTCTTGCTCTCGAATTCAATCATTCTCGACCGCAGAGGGCAGTGAGTTTGGCAACTGAACGAGAGTGTCAGAGTGCTTTATTCGCGCGTTGAATATTACATTTTGTCAGCGCTATTTAATTGATTCTTAAATTGTAAGAATATAAAAAGTATGAATACTGAAAATGTAGTTTTAAGTTACATACTTCCTCCTTCCAAACCTGTAACTGTTCCTCAAATTGCTATTTGGGATTGATTTTGCAATAAGATGTTGTTTTCGTTTATTGCCGCCAGGTGTCTGGCTAGTTAGAGTGAAATAACTTTACGTCGCTTATGAGAAAAATGTAATGATTGTTTTTTACTTTCTCTCACTTTGATTTAAAACTATAAACATCATTCACTACTATTGATTTAGATTGGCACATGATTACATGGTTGCAGCAAAAAATTGTTATTTTTTTACATCAAATACTTTACGGTAAATGTAAACAATTAAGATGCAGAACTATTGTTTATAACCTCTCCATTTCATGGGCAACGATAGTTTTCAACCAATCACGTGTCCTGTTACAGGAATAATTTCACTCACAACAGCCAATCATTCATTCTTAACAGCCAATCAGAATACATCTAATTAAAGATTTCAACCAATCACGTCTAAAGCCTATCCATATAATATTATCGCTGCAGTACGTTTCTGATTGATTGAAATCTATCAGCTGGTAAAGGTTATAATTAGTTAGAACGAAAATTTTTCAGATCCAAAAGTAAATACACCTCGTACATTATCGTAATTAAATGGTTAATAATATTAAATATTATAATAAAATAAAGGATTGATTTTTTTTATAAAAAAATACGTGAAATTATTTAATTAAATGGGGGTATGTTGGTATAGTAGGTATAAGCATGGTCTTGTTAGTTAGAGGTCCCCAGTTCGAGTCTCATTTATGACTGCTAAATTTTATATTCGTTTAAAAAATGTTAATAGTAAAGTAGGTGCTAGATTTTTTAGGCAATGTGTGATGGCCCTGGTCCATTTTGGACTGTATTTCTTAATCATTCCATCCCTAGGGAAGTTTCCAGAGAGGCGGAGCCGGCAGACAAGGATGACCATTCCCTGCTACCAATACATCTTTCTCTTCCAACCAAGATATTTTGAGGATGGCCCCCTTCGCCCAACTCTCCACACAAGATAAGAGATGTGACACTGAAAATAACCTCCATTCCCAGCTATGTGGCAAGTCCACATTATAGAAGGGACTCCACAAGATAGTGGAGGGACAGTGGCGCTCCAGAACCAATGCGGAATTGTACGAGCTGTATAAAAACGAAAACATAGTGGCCAGTGTAAAGCAAGCTCGTTTGAGATGGCTGGGTCATGTCGAGAGGATGGAAGAAGAGCGCCTTCCGAAAAGACTCCTGTATGGGAATCCAGGAGGTGCAAGAAAGAAGGGTAGACCTCGTAAGAGATGGCTCGACGATGTACAGGAAGACCTCTCCGCATTGGGTGTAAGAAGATGGAGAAGAGAAGCGGCTGACAGAGCCGAATGGCAGAAAATTGTTAATGAGGCCCTGGTCCATTTTGGACTGTAGTGCCATGGTAAAAAAAAAAAAAAAAAAATGTACTGTTTTATATTTCCAAATTTTTTTCTTTTTCATGTATTAGGCGTTTACTTATTGCTTTATTTATTTAGTATTCACCTATGTACCTGTTGTTAGTTTCATCGAATTTTTAACTGAGTTTTTTAGTTTCTTAGAATAATTGTATTATAAACTTGTTTTTAAATTGTCTGATATCTGTGATATGTAATTCTTATTTATTAATGTTTTCTATCTTTTAAAATTATTGTTGAATTATGTATTTATTAGTCATTATGTTTAAATATGAAGATTGATAAAGAAAAAAAACAATCGAGGTGCAAAGAACCAAAAACATTGACCACCTCTACAAATTAATTACAAATCACCAAAATGAATTCAATTTGTAATTACTTATCAAAAACTTTTGCCAACTTTGTAAAACTAATTATTTTTGTTGTATTATATATTCATTTATGGTAATTATCAATATTACGATCACAAAAATGCTATAAGATGTACTACAACAAAAGCACGTATTATCTAGTGTAATGTGATGGGAGTGATGACGTGTTTGTAGTAGTGGTAGTATGTAGCACGAGCGTTTTAGTGAAAAGGGCTTGTAAGTACGTTGGAGATAGAAGTATTAAGAATAATTAAGAAAGCACCACTGTTTTATAAATAATTATATTATCTCTTAGTAAATTTAAGTATTTTACAATATCACACTATTATGTTTAAGAAATTAAGTATTTATCAAGATTAATGCAAAGCTCTTATGTTTTAACTTATATCTGGCACTGATACTAGGAAGAGCGATTCCTGAAGTGTTCTGGCTTTGGAAGCAGAATTACGACTTAGTTGATTGAAGGCTGAGTTTTGACTGTCTTTTTTGAACTGAACTATTTGAAAGCTGATGGCAGACTCTGTTCTTAGGAATTGCTCTCTCTCTCTAGCGGGGGAATTTTTTTTTACAAAAGGTTTCTCTTTACGAAATCGGGCTAGAAGTCGCTCTGAAATTAGAGGATACGTTATAGTTGTACCCTGGCGTTGTAATTCCGCTTTCTGGGTGTCGTAAAATATTTTTGCAGAACCTGAGAGCCTAAGTGCTAATATTTCTAATTTAGCAGCGTCGTCCCAGCCAGAAAGGCTAGCACAATGGCTAATTTGGTCAAGGAAATCTGACACTTTGGCTGAATTTTCGCCATCGAAGGTAGGTAAGCTATTGATTAATTGCAAATTCCTTAAGGGACTAGGTTGATTGTTAATTGGAGGATTTGCTAATTGCTGCTGAGCAAGTAAATATTCTACAGCAGCGTCGATGCCCATGTCTTGTCCATTAATCTTATACATTTTTGAAATGAATGAATTACTAGGGGAAAGATTATATTTTTCAAGACGTCTACGTAGCTGGATTAAATTGCCTCCAACAGAAAGGTTATTATCGCGTAATATCTTTACAATTTGGGATCTATTAAGTACACTCATAAATTCAAAATTCACAAGGGATTGGGGTACAGTGGTACAATTACAAAAATTTAAAAATGAAATTCACTAGAAAATTCAATAATGGGAAATATTTAATTAAAATATTATTTCCGCTGAGAAAATAATTAAAAACAATCAAATTATCTGATGGATAATTTGTTTAATTATGAAATTGAAAATTGTACGTACTTTTAATTTGTGGATTCTGGTTGAAAATATACCAAATGTAATGTTATGGTGTGATGATGCGTATAGGTAGCTTGAGGCATGAGCGTTTTTGTGTTTCTATTTGCTATGATCCTAATTTACACTACCTGACACTAAAATACACTCTTTTTGAAGTTAAATTCACAGCAGTAAGATAATTATAAAATATTCTACATTATTTTTAAAAACTATTATTTTTCGATTTCGTCCTTCCACTACACTAGCTATCACATAAGTAACATAAAGAACGAATAATGCACATGCGATGTCGTTGGAATTACAAAAAAAAATTGTAGTTCTATAAACATCTGTTTCTTGTCCGGTTGTCCGGCCGACAAATCGTTTATCGTTTATTTATTTGTAATGGAAGCCAAACTAAACCTTTAGTAAACATGCCCCCCCCCCACCAAATTTAACGATTAAAATTTGTAATTATTGCAATAAAAGAAAGTCTTGTCATAGCAGATTTTTTTCATTTGACGATTTTATATTTTTTTTATTCTACATTCTTATTTATAAATTGTTTATTGAAAATGTATACTTGTACTGTATCGCATTTTATAAATATTATATAAACGTTTAGCACGGTGATAGGCACTATAGAACTTTTAAACCATTTACTTAGTTAAGCAGTCGAAACTTATGTGATTGTATTCATCTAGAATATGGAAGGGATTTAAGAGATTTTGTTAGTGTTGAGAATATAGCAGGGAATAGAGTATAACGAAGAGGAAGAGTAGTGGAAAGCAAGGAGACGACCTTTCTGCTGTATATGTCTAGGGGATGTGTGTGTGTGGTGTGAGGAGAAGATTGTTGTTTTGAGGATGGTAGTTGGGTTGTCTGTTGTTCAGAGAAGCTTTACTGTGCTCTTCTACGATATACGGCGGGGTTAAAGGGAAGATCCCCTTGGTGTACAGCAGCAATGTAGGCCAGCCGTCTCTTTATCTCTCGCCCTCACTCACTCTCTCTTTCTAAACTACCGCCAATAATGCTGTGTGTGTTTCTATATATATATATTGTTACTGTTACGAGATAAAATAGAGTTATGTGCGTCAGTCACTCAGATCTCTACTTTATTCTAGCCTGTCTCCCTTCTCCAATCCTCGAGAAGGAGGTAAGTGTTTTCAGTTTACCCAAGTGCTTGCGTCAATAAAATCAAACCTAGGATTTTCCTATATCCTTCTTCTTTTTTTTCTTTTTTTTTTATCCTTCAACTCATCTTATACAGTTTAATTTTTAACCCTATTTTGACAATAGATTGGATAATATTTACTCAATTGTTTTTGTTTTATATGTTTGTTTTTATTTTGTTAGAAAGATAAAATAATGAAGATATGATTGGTTGAAATTTTGTTTGGGAGTTTTTTTTATTTGTTGTTTAAGGCTGGTAAACATTGGTGGCTTTCTTGTAAATATTTATAGTTATACTTAAAAGTCTAACTTCACTGATTCTCCAGCACCTTTGAAATACCAATTTTTCCAGCAAATTTTTTTGTTTCTTTTGAACCGGCCACCGACTCGGACAAAAAAAACAACCAGATAACGTTTAAATGTCTGTTACTTACGAGTATATCACTTCTCTGTTTCTTATTAAAATTTTTAACTCCCTTGTGCTTAAGCAATTAGCTTATTTAATCTAACTATTTTCTTATTATACGTCATCTTAATAGATCAATATATTAGGGAGAAATGGACTACCCTTATATTTTCAGTGATCTAGGCGTTTCCGCGATTTTTCCGGCCTAACAACACTACAGCTGACCCTCGCCATGATTCAAACAACCCAATCAGAATGCATTGACCTGCACCATGTAGAGTTGATTTTTGCATCTACTTGGAATTAGCAGAACCCGGAGGCGGCAAATTCTAGCACACCTAGACAACATCACTTCATTAACAATTACAAATAGTACACTTTACAGTTGATTACATTCTGTGTAGTAGTTACAGTGACATGATAACTGAGTCGCAATAGATCTTTCAGGTCTCAATAAGATTTCCCTTTAATAACCACTGCCTCTAGAAATATCCTATACACATTTTATAATCTTTGTGAATTCCTTCGCTTAGTGAATTTCTGTCCGTTTTTAATAAGCAAAATAATTTTTGTGCTAATTACCTGAATTATAAATAATAATTGTATAAAAAATATTATTCGTAGAATCCTTTACTGTTTAGTGAATGCTAACATTTAATTGGTCTAGCAAGTTGATAGAGTCCATCAAACGAAACTAAATCATGGGATCAAGATTACGAGAGCGAGAGGGAGAGAAAGTAAGCCATAAAACCCCTTGATCCTTCCCGTTTATTCAGTACTACCTCTCTCATTCTGTTCTCCAGCCTCTAGATCTGCGGCTTGAAATGGAGTCTAAGCATGAGGATGAGGTTGAATTTCCATGTATGGTCTATTTTCCAAGTAAAGAGATGAACAGCTCTATTGAGCCCTCCTCACCCTCTCTGTCCTTCTCTCTCTTTCTCTAGGATTCGTTTCTCAAATGTCCTTTTAGATATTACGCTCAAGTGAACTCCAAACAAATTCCACCAAGTTAGTGATCTCCATTGCCTTCTCCTTCTGCACTTTACTCTCCCGTCAAAAAGTTCCCACTAACCTCTCCCTATTACATTTAAAATAAAAACTTATTCTAACTATAGTAATTCCTTTGGAAATAAAGATTTCAATATCCATCATTCTTATTACTTTCTCATTCTATTCTAAACTTCTTTAGTTTCTCTTAGTGCTCTAGAAAGAAATATATTTCCTCCTGATACTGATACAAGGCTCTGCATCATTTCCGGTTGCAGTAGCCCAGACAAGTCTTAGCCTTGATGGGAGAGGGCACTCGAGAACAATCCTTTCTTGATTTTCTCCATAGTTATTGAGAAATTTGGTCGCTTATCCTGTAAAAGGTTTCTGGTCTCTTTAAGGATGTTACTGCACTTTTACTTGCTGGGGGGTCGGCCATCTTCAAGCTACGCCAAGCTGCTCTGTCACCCAATAAAGGATAACCTTTTCTTTTGTTGTCGAAACATTTCCAGATCATTTTCGAACTGATGGCCGATGAGCTTATTGCTTTAATAGCGGCCAACCTATTGGAGGATAGGATCATAATCTGCTGGTTCTGATAGTTCCCGCTAAAACACATTGTATAGTAGCATAAATTTCCGCCTGCAAAATGCTGAGAGATTTGCATAGAGTAAAAAATTCCCTCACGTCTTCGATTCATCCGTATACCACACACAGGAAATAGCAGATCGGTCCACACAGAGCGGATTCACTGCTCCACTCTCTTCTGGTACTCAGATTTGAGGTGAAATCTTTAACGAAGCTGTATTTCTTAATCATTCCATCCCTAGGGAAGGTTCCAGAGAGGCGGAGCCGGCAGACAAGGATGACCATTCCCTGCTACCAATACATCTTTCCCTTTGTGATGGATGCAAAACATACAAATATATTAAATTAAGAAATATCAAGATAGTGACAATTCCCTTGCAAAAAGGTACACGCAGGTATAAGAAAACAGTTATTGGAAAAGATTAATTAACCTTATGCCATTGTACTGCCCCCTTCTCCTCACAGGGGAGGCACTAAACGGACAAAAGAGAAGAATTTTTCAAGACAGAGGAGTGTTAGAAATCAAGGTGGAAACATATACCAGTATTAGTTATAAGAAATTATTATAAGCTATTGTGATATTCAAAGTAACTTAATTTCTCTTAGAGAATATATTCAAATTAATCTACCAGTGTGTTCTTAATTATTCTTATATTCTATCTCAAACAAACATACAAGCCCTTTTCGCTAAAACGCTCACGCCACAAGCTACCTATACACACATCACACCATCACATTACACCTTCCAACCAAGATATTTTGAGGATAGCCCCCTTCGTCCAACTCTCCACACAAGATAAGAGCTGTGACACTGAAAATAACCTCCATTCCCAGCTATGTGGCAAGTCCACATTACTCCCGTCATACATCAACATGCTACGCGAAGTGGGTGAAGATTATAGTGGTTAAATTTTTGATTTACTTGAATTGACTGTAGCGCGTGTCAGCGCAATAATAGAAAGTGAAAATGCCAATTAGTTGCAAATAAGATTAAAATTCTTTTGTAGATAAGTATTAAGTGAAATTTGTTCATTTTTACTTTGTCGAACTGCTGATAACAGGAAGTGTAGCGATCGTGCCACATTTTTGATATCGAGTTCTCCACCGAATGTACACATTTTGAGGTCCCCTGAGTCCAGAAAAAAAATGTTTTTTAGAAATTGATCTGTTTGTGTGTGTGGTGTGTGTATGTGGTCAACATAACTCAAAAAAGGAAAATCGCAGAATGTGCTAGCATGGGACTCGCCAATAAGATTTTGGCACTTCCGGAAAATTGACCTACAGGAAGTGCCACTTTACTGAATAGATAGTGCCGCTTTCCAGTTTTTACGATTTCCCCGAAAATGGCTCCAACGATTTTCTTTTAAACTTTTTATATTGACTCCACTTATAACGAACGAGCTACAACCTTTAATTGAAACATTTTTCCGGTAAAGTTCATATAAGAGAGGGGTATTGGTGGTGGTGGGGTGGAGTTATGTTTTCCTCTAAAGTGTTAATTCAGTTTATTTTATATCATTCTATTATCTACATAATAATAATTACAATGAAATGTGATGCCATAATTTCAATTGTTTAAAGAAAATTTGTTCACCGGAAGTGAAATGTTTACTGAACATTTTTTTTTTCAGTTTTTTACGAGTGCCTCCTCGTCTCCATGGAGACACCAACGAATTTCATTATACTTGTTTTACTTACCAGACATACAGAAACCTATTCCTTTTGCTTGAATTAGTTTTCTCAGTAAATTCATTTAAATGAGGTTTTTGGGGGGGGGAGTAAGGTTATGCTTTTCTCGAAGATATGTTTTATATGAATTTTAGATTCTTCTAGTCATGTATCTTGAAGAGAGTTAAACATCTAGGAAGAATTGTATGTTAGAAGACAATTAGTCAATTATAAATAACTATCTACATCGCAGTAAGAGAAAAATCATGCGAGTGTTTCACACTAGGTATTTTATTAATTTAAAAAAATAAATGTCAATCTTTTTTTTCTTTTATGGGCGTATATTAGTGAAAAAAAAATAAATACAATAAAAGCAAAATTAATAAAAAACATAAAGTGAAAGTTAAATAAAAAAAAAATGCCGAGCTAGTCATTTACCAGGGTTTCCTCGTATGGAAGTAAAACTTTGTTTTTGGTTAAAACTAAGAGAGGAATGAGAAGTTGAAACAAATGGTATTGTTCACTGTGTGCGTATGTGTATGGTGTGTATGCATGTTTTGTATGTGTGTACGGTTTGTATGTTTGTACGGTTGAAAAGTTTGTAGAAGTATATTTGTGAGTGTTAACTCTGAAGCTTTCTCTGGGCCGTTGGATATTTAACGAAATTTTGTTATATATGTCTAAATCTTTAGAGAGGTACTATGGAGAACTAAATAAAATAGGCTCTATCCGGGAGGGGGGGCAAACCCACCTGCTGTGGCTGTTTCTTCTTGTGCTCTCTGTAGTGAGTGAAGTGAAATACTCAAAGAGTGGTAGTAGTGGTGGTGTAGGGGGGAGTTAACGAGGGGGGAACCCTTTAATAAACGTCCGCTGCAGGTGGCGTTTTATCCTCCCATCTCCTGGACTATTCCATCCCGAAACCACGCGCGCATTCACTCTCTCACACACACACACACACACACACACACACACACACACATACAACTATACTATCTTCAACTTTTTCTTCTTCTTCTTCTTCTTTCACTTCCTTTCCACACACGACCAAAAAGCGTTAACGCAAAAGATTGAGATTGTGTACTTTCCCCGGAAATTTTCTCTGTCTGTCTGTCCGTGCTCTGGCTCTCTACATCCTTAGTATTCTAAATAAAAAATGTTTCTTTTTTCCCCCCCATTTCCGTTCTTATAAACTTTATATCTCTAATATTAATATGGTGTCTGTTATTGTGTACTGTTGGGAGGAGGAAGGGGGATTGTATGATAGATATCCACCGTACCCTATACAGTTTATTAGTTCTTCCGCAGCTGTTTTCTCTCTTTTTCGCCTTATAAATTTAGTTTAACTATATCTGATATTGGTACAGTTACGTAAAGCATTATTTCCAGAAATGGTATACATTATTTTCTTTTACTCTCCTAGTAAGAGAAAGAGGTATTGCGATCGTGTCAGGTTTTCGATATCGAGTTTTCACACCGGATATACAGGTTTTTAGGTCTCCTGAGTGCAAAAAGAAATTGGTTTTAAGAGATTTGTCGGAGTGTGTGTGTGTGTGTGTGTGTATGTATTTGTAACTCAAAAAGATGGGCATTCCTAAAGAACGGAAAAATCGTAAAAAGTTCAAACTTGATATTTAGTTCAAGTGCTAACATGGGACCTGACATGGCAATAAGGTTTTGATGAACATCGGACAACCGCGCAAGTAACATTTTACTAAATGATTTTTTGGCGATGTTTTCAAATATGGCTTCAACGATTTTCTTTAAACAAGTATACAAATTAATTACCCAAACGAAGAGCTGTATAACTTTTATACGAAACATTTCTCTGGAAAAATTCATTTATGGTGTGGCTTTTTTGTGGGTGGGTTTGGGTGTTATGTTTTCCTCTAAAGTGCTATATTATTTATTATACAATTCTATCATCTAAATAATATTAATTAAAATTAAATGTATTACCAAAATTCTGATTTGAAAAAAAAAAAATCTGGTGTGAAACACTCACACAACTTTCTCTTACTCCAGTTCTCAAAATGATAATTGACAAATTTTATAGTTTGTGTACCAAATTGAATCAATTCGTCGAAAACTGAAAAAACTGTTCAGTAAAAGCGCACTTCCGGTTTACTAATTTTCTTGAAACTCGGAATTTCAGCCATCTATTTATTTCTAACTAATTATGGTTGGATGATAGAATTGTATAATCAACTAGGATAGCACTTTGATGAAAATCTAACCCCATCCCTCCCCTGAAAATATCCCTTAAACAAAATTTTCCCAGATAAATGTTTAGATAAAAGTTGTAGATCTTTGCATGTTTAGTTTATATAGGAAGTTCCAAAAAAATCGTCGGAGCCATTTTTGAGAAAATTGCGAATAAGTGAATAAATCATTTAGTAAAGTGGTAAAGTAAACGCACTTCCGGTTATCCGATTTTTTTCAAACTCGGAATTTCAGCAACATATTTAATTCTAATTAACATTATTTAGATGACAGAATTGTCTTACAAACTGAAATAGCACTTTAGATGGAAACCTACCCCCACCCTCCCCCAAAAGTGCCCTTCAATGCATTTTCTCGGAGAAATGTTTCAAATAAAAGTTGTAGCTCATTGTATGTGTGGTTGATGTTTGACGTTTAAAGAAAATCGTCGGAGCCATTTTTGAGAAAATCGCAAAAAAGTAAAAAATCCAACTAGTAAAGTGGTACTTCCGGTTGAGGATTTTGACAGATAACGTACAGTCAGATCCCATGGTGGCCCCAAACGGAATATCAAATTTCAACTTTCTACGATTTTTCGTTTTTTGAGCTATGCTGTTCACATACTATACACACCACACACACACACAGACCATTTGCTAAAACCTTTTTTTTGGACTCAGGGGACCTCAAACGGATATTTCCGGTGAAAACTCGATATCGAAAATTTGACACGATTACAATACTTCCTCTTACTAGGAGTAAGAGGAAGTAAAAATCCGTTGACCGGAACTACGTTCTTACTGAAAAATTTTAGTTTTTATTTTTTTTTCGATTTTCTCCACAAAATCACTGACGGATTTCATTAAATTGGTTGCACTAACAATGAATTACAGAGATCTATCACTTTTGTTGAAAACTTTTTTCTGAGGAAGTTCATTTAAAGAGTGGTCATGCCTTCCTCGAAAAAATGAATTATTAAGTTTCTCCCATTGGATATAAAATTGAAGACGAATAATTATTTAGTAAATATTATAAGATTGAAGAAGAAAATTTGTCGTCAATAATTCTGTAACTGCAGTAAGAGAAAAAAGTCATATGGGTGTTTCTCAATCAATGGTGGGGGGGGATCTGATCTAAAATACGCATACAAATTTCTCTTATTTCAGTTGAAATCGTTATAATAAACTAATTTTTTTTCAAACTTGGATTTTTTTTTTCTGAAGTTTTCTCTTATTTTTTCCGGTATTATACATGCGGGAGAGAAAACTTCTCTTTTTTTTTCATGACAAAAACATTGTTATTATCATTTTATTTCTAAAGGAACCCCATATTTCACTCCTCCAATTCATATCTTCCGCTTTCACAGCCTTCACAAACGTTCAGACCAATATTCTCACTGGCAGATTATAAATTTCATTCTTAGTGAGGGCTAACTGTGATTCTATATTAATTAAAGACCTGTAATTTTATGCAAAAAAACAATACCTTATTTCAATGTGTATGGATTGAAAATGAACTAATTTGGGGGATATACGCAGCATTAAAAGTTTAAGAACTAAAACAATGGTACTAACAATTTTCAGCCCCCCCACTAAGTCGATAATTCAACGTCCTATAACTAAAAATATCCATTCTGAATTAAAAATATCTGTCAAAATATTTTTCAATTCTGTGTCACTACCCATGTTTTAGCCTTTAGTCTCCGTCCATATTGTTTTTTTTTTTTTCTTCTTCAAAATCCATGTCTTTTCTTGATAATCCCAACTGTCATCTGAGGCAGCGCTAATCTTACGATTTTCTAGGATTTTCCATTTCTTATAGCTATTTTCTTATCAAACTCCTGGCTACAAATCTTTTATAAGTTAAAGTTCTTTTTTTTTTTACTTTAGTAGTGCTGTAATATATTCATATCGACTTTTCACCGGAAATATATGTTTTGAAGGCCTCTGAGTACGAAATAAATGTTTTTAGCGAATAGTCTGTGTGTGTTTGTGTGTGAAAATTCACAGGTTATTCCATAAAACACCGTATATGGACACGAAGATTCCTTACAAAATCCATCAGAAACCGGAAGTGCGATTTGGTATTTTATGTTTTCCAGTTTTTTTCTAGTTCTGTGGGAACAGTAGCTTTTAGCTCCCCAAGCTTCGCTTTCTAAAGTACTACTTAGTAATACAATGTATGGTTCTACCATTTATATAATGTTAATATTATTAAAAGTATTGATTAAATTCCAAATATGAACAAATCGACTAACCAAAATTGCAACTTTACAGAAAAGAAATGAAGATTTTTTTGAAATTTACTAGAAAACGATTGGTACGATTTCCTTTAAACTTGCGAGTTCTAACGGCAGAGATATTTGAGGTTTAATCACTTTTATTTGAAGCTTTTTGTTTTTGTTTTATAAAAAAACAAACTTTGTTTTTATTTAGTTTTGCGGAACTTGTAGCGTTAAATCTCAAATATAAGGGGTTGGTTTAATATTATTGGTTCTTTTATACTTCAGTGTACTACCTGCTTGCCAGGTAATACACCTGCCATCCCCCCCACCAGCTCCTACACTTATGTTAGGACAAATGTCCAAAATTTGAGATTTAAAGAAAATATGTATTTTATGTAATTAATTATATACTATTTTATTAACAAGAGTAAGAGATAGTCGGGTGATTGTTTCCCAACAGCTCCATTAAAAAGAAATTAGGTAGGAGAAAAGAAGGGGGAAAAAAAAGTAATCCTTGATGAATCGTGTTTTTTTTTCTTACGCCACGTTATTGGATGACTAATTCTGCCATTAAATCTCTAGCAGTGTCCAAAAATTATAAAATTCAATCATATGTTTGAATTAAAGCAGTGAAATTGAGGTGAGTGAGTGAGTGAGTGAGTGAGTGAGTGAGTGAGTGAGTGAGTGAGTGAGTGGTGTGAGTGAGTGAGAGAGAGAGAGAGAGAGAGAGAGAGAGAGAGAGAGAGCTTAATAAGTTGTGTTAACTTTTGCGTCCTTTCACAATCCTCCATTACTTACGTATATTATGCTCCCATGTGTAAGTATTCGTGTAGGTATGTGTGTAAATGCTTTATCCTTGCTGTAACAGAGTGTTGTCTGTACTCTCTCTCCTTCCCCTTTATAACTCTCTCATTCACACACAACCGAGATATGTCCTCCCCAGGGAATCTTTCCCCAGTGAAGGTGCGAGCAAGCAAGAGAGTGGCTGAATCCAACTTTTGAATTGTACTATTCCCAGTCACCACAGAGAGAGAAAGTCCCCGAGTTAATTAAGGATGATTCAAGGAAAGGAAATTGTATAACAACTGGGTTTGTGGTCTTTACCCATCCACATTTTATCATCATTCCTCCTGCCCAAAAAAAGGCCTCCCTCCCTTTCCTTGGCATTATCATCGTTTTTATTTATTTTCTGTGTTCTTACTCTTCTCTGCTAACTTTTTTGTACTTTCTTACCCTATTACACAACTCATAAATGGCCATTGTTCCCTTTTATATGACAATTTTTATTGTGTTTTTTCACAATATTTAATTATTATTATACATATTTATTCTACGCTAACTTTTATAGACAATTAGCAAACAGGAAAAACTACTTTCAGTGTGACTATACGTAAAGTAAGTAATTTAACAATGTCTCCAAATTACTAAGTAGTATTATTTTGTTCTTACATGGAGCATACTATCAAATTTTCCGGCGCTGTGGCGAATTTCAAATTATTATTGTGTCAAATGGAATATTTAATGAATGAAGAATATTGAAAATTCTTCAACAATCATTATTATTATTAACATATTTGTTACTACAAAAAAAAAAAAAATAATCTGGTATGAAACACTCGTATGACTTTCCCATATAACAATTTTCCATTGTTCTAAATGCTAAATTTTCTTCAAACTTCGACTCTGTTAACAAAATTTAGAAAAATTCAAGTTTGGCAAGATCGGGGTTTCTTGCACTGCAATGAAATTGAAATGTAGAAAATAGCGTGACATTCCCAGCTTCACCGTAGCTTTCGTAAATCTTCTTTTTTTTCTTAAGGAAAAACCATGTCGACCATGAATGATAGGGTCCTCAAGTGCACAAGTAATGTACTAAGTATCATGGGAAACTCACATTGTGTCGTTATCGAGAAGAAATTGCGACAAACTCAAAAAAAAATAATATAGAATTTCCTAGAAATGTTGCATTATCAGTCCAGAGTTTCTTTAAAGATGGAATTTGAACAACTTATTTAATTCGCATTAAAATTATATAGCTAATTGTCAGGGACAATTCAGTAAATGGTACTTTAAAGGGGAACGAACACTTTCTCTCTCTTCCTCTCAGATATAGTTTGTGCAGTATGCATTCGAAAGTTTTAAAAGAAAAATTATTGAAGCCTCTTTCAAGAAAATGGCAAAAAAAGAAGAAGAAAACTGGGAAATTCAGATGGTGGTACTTTTCATATGGGTGGAAATATGTGCTACTTTTGGTTTGAAAAACTTTGACCAATAATTCCCCTGGTACCTACACAAATGAAATGTAAATTTTAGGATCCCTTAGATTACCCGTTTTTAAGATATTTTGCTTACACATACACATACACGCTCCCACACACACACACACACACACCACAAACACACCACACACATATATTCTATATATATATATATATATATATATATAGATATAATTTTCTTAAAACTGCTTTTTTTACTTTTTATTGCTTTTAGTAAGCATTCTGTTTAGCTTCTACCATCTAAAGGAAGTCACGAAGATTTAGAGCAAAATCCATCAACCGGACTTTACTCAACGGTTATTTCAATTTATCATGATTTTTTTCTTTTCAAAAAAACGGTTCCAACTATTTCTGTCTATACAAATAAATACCTAACACTTTTAAATCTTTAAATATTATAAATATTTTATCTTACTTTTATTAGGAAATAATAGCCCTAAGCTTTCCGGTAAAGTACCATTGCAGTACACTGTTATGATTCTACACCATATCTACTACTTCTATGGTTTCTTCATTATTGTACACTAGAAGTATCGATAGAATTCCAATTTTGAAGAAAATCTGTTAAATAGATATGCGACTTTACAGAATAAGTTTTTTGAGCTATTTTTGGCATTTTCACGAAAAAGACGATAACGAGTTCCTTTAAAACTTGAAACGCTAACTGCACAAATTATAAGCCTAACACTTTTATTGGTTTTAGCCAATTCTTGTGGAATTTCGTGGCGTTAAATTTCCAATTTTGTGTTTGTTGAAAATTATTACTACCATTTACTGGACGATAATGTAATCACTTCATTATTATCTACAGGATAGTTGCATGGTATCTCTCCACGGCCTGTTAGATATGAAGTTAGGACAAGTGAATAAAATTTTTTTAAGTTTGTTGAATGGAATAAGAAAAAGTCATATGATTTTTTCATACTTTCTCACGTGATAAAGTACGTACGGAAACTGAATTTTAAAAAAAATTTGACACGATCTCTTAATACTTCCACTTACTAAGTGGGTAAGAGAAAGTAACATAGTGTTTTACGTTTTCTTTTTGCAGTTTGGCCAATGACAACAATGAAAGTAGAAAGAGCTGGTCTATGTATCAATGTTAATCAATAATAATAATCAGTGCTTCGGTAGTAGGCTTTGTTTCGTTGATTGTAATGTTGGTATTTCTATTTGTGGTATAAATGGTCCACTACATTTCCTCATCCTGTTCCTTCCCTCATCTGATCTATTCTGACCAACATCAACATCACACCATCATTCCCAAATCCGGTATATGAGATTGTGATAGGTGAGGGAATATGAGCGGGAGAAAGAAAGCGACATATATACAACGAGTGAGAGATAATCAATGATGAGAATATATATTTCAATTCAAAATTTATAGCCTATGTTTAATCACCCTGTAGGTTCGTTCATTAAACAATGAACTGTGATGGCTAGGAAATGCCTGATTAGATTTTACCACCGTTTACCAATATCTATGTATTGTTTGTTAATAAGTTTGTAACTAAAAATTTTATTTGATTTATATATTCATTTTGGTGTTGTTGTTGTTGTTAAATCTTCATTGCTATTGCTATTATTATTAATATTTATTATCATCCCACCTAAATGGATTGAAAATATACGAGGATCATATCATATAACTAACATTCAGTAATAAAAGTGCAGAAATATACTCGCAATTTGCGCAGTATCTAAAATAATCGCCTTCTGACCTTCTTCCAGAATTTGGCTGTCCAGATTGGGTTTTTCTCCACTTTTCACGGTAGTATTTGGCACAGGCCATTATTATTATCATTTTCCTTTTAAAAGATCAGCTTTTGTTGCTGGTAGTAAGTTGAAGTACGGGTTATAAAAGCCCTTCTAACTTTCAGAATTACTTGTCCCAATACTTACGGACAATCCTGGTAGTATTCAATATAACAGCTTCCTGCATTACAATATAGAGATTTTTGGGCAGATCGAGCTCTTCCAGATCCCGAATAAGGGTTCTGTGTACAATACCAGACGAGCAAATGAGTAGTGTAAAGAGACGAACACTTTGCGGTTCCAAATCCGTATGATTTCTTTTGAGCGGTCTTCCTATTTTCTGATTTGTTCATGAGTCCGTGCGTGCTTGATTATTCATTGTTATTATTCCCACATTATTTCAGCTGGTCGTTAAATTGGAGCACGGACTTCAGCCACCAAAGCACATGAATCCACTCTACTTTTATTCCTTTTTTTTTTTTTCTTTGTTGTCAATTATCCAGAAATTGATGGAC
The DNA here is from genome assembly GCA_011037195.1 of Triatoma infestans. NCBI lineage: Eukaryota > Metazoa > Arthropoda > Insecta > Hemiptera > Reduviidae > Triatoma > Triatoma infestans. Next base: position 17,308 of record JAAEAF010005674.1, on the reverse strand, counting down.
AATTCTTTTCATGCTCATTATCATTGCTTACTTTTCAGATTCTCAAGCAGATCTTTAGGGACATTGCTGGTGGAGGAAATGATAATTGGAATGATGAGTGATATTTTTCCAGACACCAAATTCATTTAATTTCTTCTATGAGCTCTCCATACTTGTTTATTTTTTCCTCCTTTGACCATGTGTGTTTGGCACAACCATATCGATTAAGAATGCGATTATTATTATTATTATTATTATAAGTGCAAGATTTTTGAATTTGTTTTTATTTATTTTTTCAGGTAAGGCGATCTGGTTGGTTTAGTTGGTGTAATTGGAAAACTTTTCTCTCTGATTTTCATCGTGAAGATCCATAAAGTGTCTTGTATTAAATGTAAGTCAGAGAATTTTAATATTAACTTAGTTTTCTTCTGATACTTTTGATTATTTTAAAAGATGGTGAAAATGGGTAAGAGGAAATGGTAGCATTTTGCTTTAGAATACCTAGAATGCTAAGAAGTTCTTTAGAATACTAAGAAAATTTTCTGTATGCTACAGTTAATTAGAATAATAAGTACTATTGCTAATTTATTCTAGTAAGTACATAAGTATGTATAAAATTAGTAGCTTATTTATATAAGACCATTATACGTACTTTATATCAATCATGTAAACTTAATTACAATTACTTAGAAGTAATATGACCCTATTTCTGACTACGAAAAATAATTTTTTAGCAAATTGTGTCTGTAAGTGGGTGTGTGTTTGTGCGTACAAAAAATATCTCAAAAAATGAAAAATTTCTCGAAGCTCATGCTTCATATTCTTTCAGTAGAAAATTGTTAGCACCCCGCACTAAAGCTCTTTTTAGGTTGTTCAGACTGGAATGTCGTCTTGACAAATCATTCTCTCAAGATGTGACCATATACTGCAGTCTAGGTGATTGAGGTCTGACGTTGTTTCCTGAAGGCCAATCTGCCTCTTTTCAGTCTTAGTCATTTTTGGTCAGGTGCCGAATCTTGTAATCTGGATTGTCATAGCTTTAATCGTGTTTTCTGTACGAACTGTACGAGGACGCCCGGAAAAGGAACGGTTGCTGAAAGAGAGAGTTTTGGTGAACCTATTAAGGGTACGATGAACAAATACACTGCTTAATACTCACATAATGAAGTGTTTCAAAAATTTGAGAAGCTATTCTCCCATCTTGTGAAAAGCTGTTATAGCAATACGCTTTTCTTTGTCACCCCACTCCATGTTAATCGATATGAGTAAACAAATCATACTAACTAGCATTTAAACCATTACTAATAAGGTACAACGTGCAACTAACTAGATAACCATATACACAATATAACCTTTGTAATCCTTGTTTGAACTTTTGTATCAGTATTTACGGCAGAACTGTGGGGGGGGGGCTATTATAATAATGTATTTGATAGGGATTAAAAAAAAGATATTTTTCTATCTTTTTCATTTTTTTCTGTTTATTTTATGCCTACATGATTTAGTTCCTGTATTGGAGATATAAGTTATATGTTTACTGAAATATCACACTCATTCCTATTCTACCTCACGCTCTTTCTCTCTCTGTTTATATAATATATAGACGTACAAAGATGAGAGGGGAAGATTCTGCTATAGGGGATTGAAAGGTTTTCATGCTACAAAATACGAGAGCAGAGTGAGGATAGTGAGAGATAGCTGTTCGTCTGTCTATCTTTCTTTCTCCATCCTACTCCCTATAGTGTACACAATATAAATTACTTCATGCGGAAGAAGGCATGCCAGTCACTATAATCTCTCCCTTTTCCTGCTTGGCTTTTCCTTCTACATCGACCTTTGCGCCTCCTGGTCTCTCTAGTTCTGTTTCTAGTGAAACTCGTCTCTGATATCCTGTGTTGAGTAAAATTGGAGTGAGGTACAAAATGTCAGACAGAGGTGGAGGTAGATGGTGGTATATACTTGGTCAATAGGGAAGTATCAGAGTGTAAGTAAGCGGTCCGGGTTGAACATCATATCAGACTTGCCGTTCTCTTCTCGCCACCACTAGCTTCTCTTGGCCCTTCGCAAAACGACCAATATCTCTCTAAGATTGGCGGATGAAGGAGTAGATGTTAGTAGTAGTTTGTGTGTGTGTGTGTGTGTGAGGAGATGACTCTTGTTGGGGAAGTAAACGCAAAGAGAGAGAGAGAGCGAGAGGTAGAGAAAAGGAATTAGCCCTGTGAGCTCCCAAGCAGCTCGCCCCAGTGCACAGATAATAAGCTTATCAAAGCTGGCTATGTTCTATCTTGTCTTCTCCTCACTAGCTTACTACTGTTGCTGCTCTAACTTCTACACATCCTTTCTCTTACCCCAGTTTCGTCTTCCAAGATGAGTCATAGACTATCATACTCTCCCTCCCTCTATGTCGGGTATCTAACCCATCTGGCGCCGTCTCTCAATTCCTCCAACCATATTTTTCTTTCCTAATTGTAGCCAGACGTTAAATAAAAGTAAGAACTTTATATTATGAACAAATGACTCAGTGGACAATGTACTAATTCTAAATAGTACAAAAAAATTCTAAATACTTCTAAATAGGATCCAATGTTCGAAACTAATTCTAACTGAATTATTTTATTTTAATTAGTTATTAAATAATGGTAATGATGATGATAAGCTTCTGCAATAAATGCTGGAGATGATATGCATTTAAAATGTAATAATTATATACAAACGTTGAACATTTGTATTGGGTGATCACCAAGGCGATGTCCTCAGCCCCACTATAGTTCAATATTCTACCTTGAGATCTTATGTAAAAAAAGGACTTCCACGAGAATGTGAATATACAGTCTGAAGAGCCAGAGAAGAAGAACATAACTGTAAGCTTGTACAAAAGCTCATAAGCAGCGTCTCATCAAACAAGAACAGCAGGTAAATAAAATTACTAACTGTCATCAGATAAAGCAGACCTTTTATCTTTAGGTACCATGAACAATTAACAGAAGCTCATCCTAAGAAGGAACTTAAAGAAATGATATCTTCCGGCGACAGGCTTCAATGTCCTCAATCAAAAAAAAAAAAAGTTCCTCAGCAAGGAGAAATGTGAAAGTTCCACAGAAATGCGTCGAAAAGTTGATAGGAAATCGAAGAGTAACCGGATGTGCCACTAATATCTGAACCAGACTGAAGAAAATTTTATGATTCATTTTCGAAAATCCTTTGGTGAAGACAACAAAACCAGAGGAGCTACAAGTGGCAGTGCCCTACATTTCTCCGTGATGGGTAATGGACAAAAAATATCCCTGTGGGAGGCACAGGAGTAGATTCCCTAAGTGACCCCCTCGCTTAGTGATGGCAAGAAAAGCCCTTTGTGTCAGGTGAGGTAGTACTATTTAAACGGAATACCAACTTTGAGCTTCCTACGATTTTTCGTTTCTAAGGTATTTTGTACTCTTTCTCTCTCTCTCCCTCACTCATCCACACCCACGCACATACATACATACACACACACACACACACATGTATACATAAACATAGGCCATTCGCTAAATCATTTTTGTCATACTCAGGGGACCTCAAAGCATGTATTTCCGAAATTTTATACATCCTAATATTTTTGCTCTTACTCGGAGTAAGAGAAACTAAAAAAAAAAAAATCACATACATGTTTATCCGATTTATTTATATTTCCAAAATGATTTTAAGGTGTTTTAACAGAAAAACTTGTTGTTGCTACCTAAGTTTGAAGTTTCGTAACTAACGTTAGTATTGTCTACCTATAAATTCCTACACTTCACTTCTCTCTGTCACTCTCTCTCTCTCTCTCTCTCTCTTTAACTTATATTCTGATAACTTTAATTTTCTATGGCCTTTTTCCTTACTATTAATAGTAAAACGTGTGTGTAATTAGCATTCAATAACGTATTTAATATAATGATCATATTTTATATTTGATGCAAGCCATTTGATTAAATGTTAAATTATCATTAGTATTATTAATTCATACATAATAGATATCACCACAGATTTCTATTGTATAGTGTAAAGAGCAGTTCTATTGTTGATGTAATGCTTTTTTTACATATTTGAATATATGAACCAATAGAACCAATAATCCTTAATCCTTTTATATTATCTGCCATTATTAATCAAGTATTTCAACTGAATATTGTAATTCCTATCATATGAATTCTGATTGTATTTAATGAAGCATTTCATTAATTCGCTACCAAAAACCCAGTTTTATTATTATTGTAAATTTTCCTTTATTATGGAATATATAATAATAATATGTAAATTGTAAATTATTGTCAATTTTCTCAACAACAAAAAAATGTTTCAATGATTTTCTTGTGATTTTCTAGATCATTTGGAAACACTTTCTTCAGAAAATTGGATGTCTACTTCCTCCCTCTTGCTCCTAGTAACAGGAAGTGTTGCGGTCGTGTCAAATTTTTGGAATTGAGTTTTCATGGGAACACGTTTGAACACGTTTCTTGACTCCCCCTTACATACAAAAACAAAATTTTAGCGAATAGTCGTATGTGTTCTGAAATGAAACTTTTGTTAGTTCTTCTAAACAATTTTTCGGTGTGCACGAATTTTATGGACTTGTAGATTTTGAAGATAATATCGTCAGTGTTATCAAGATATACTTGCTGGGCTCGTTTATCGTCACGAGATACTCGACATGTCATCTGATATAAATAATAAAAATAAAAAATATAACTGACTTTCATGTTCCAGCTTTTCTTCTATTTGGGTAAAAAATGGGATTGGAAGAGCAATTTTCAGGGTATCAAAGGACGTGTCATTGATTGGTGCTTTTACTGATGGTTCTAATACCACTTTGGGAATTAAAAAGACCAAGGATTAGGTAGTCTTAATCCAGGTTCCTTGCTGCTTCAGATAAAAAAAAAAAAAACAATTCGAAGATATAAAATCGAAAGAAATTATCAAAATCAAAAGACTTAATTGTTTTATAGTCAGGCTGAGTACTTACTTCTTCATCAGACCAATAATAGATTGAGAATGCCTTAGCAAACTCAATTACCCGGGCAGGAATAATAGAGATACTTTTTTTACTTTCTCTTACTCCTAAGTAAGAGGAAGTATTGTAATCGTGTCAAATTTTCGATATCGAGTTTTCACCGGAAATATCCGTTTTGAGGTCCCTTGAGTCCAAAAAGTGGTTTTTATCAAATGTCTGTGTGTGAGTCTGTGTGTTGTGTGTGTATGTATGTATGTATGTATGTGACCAGCATAGCTCAAAAACGAAAAACCGTAGAAAGTTGAAACTTGATATTCCGTTTAGGTATCACCATGGGATCTGACATTACGTTATCTGTCAAAATTCCTCAACCGGAAGTACCACTTTACAAGTTGGATTTTTTATTTTTTTGCGATTTTCTTAAAAATAGCTCCGACGATTTTCTTTAAACTTGGAACATCAACCATACATGCAAAGAGCTACAACTTTTATTTGAAACATTTCTCCGCGAAAATGCATTTAAGGGCAATTTTGAAGGGAGGGGTGGGGTTAGGTTTCCATCTAATGTGCTATTTCAGTTTATTAGACAATTCTGTCATCTAAATAATGTTAATTAGAATTAAATATGTTGTTGAAATTCCGAGTTTGAAAAAAATCGGATAACCGGAAGTGCGTTTACTTTACCACTTTACTAAATAATTTATTCCTTTTTCGCAATTTTCTCAAAAATGGTTCCGACGATTTTTTTGAAACTTCGTATATAAACTAAACATGCAAAGATCTACAACTTTTATTTAAAACATTTCTGTGGGAAAATTCATTTAAGGGCACTTTTATAAAAGGGGGTGGGGTTATGTTTTTCTCTAAACTGCTATCACAGTTGATTATACAATTCTATCATCCAAACAAAGTTAATTAGATGGCCAAAATTCGGAGTTTTAAGAAACTTAGTAAACCGGAAGTGCGCTTTTACTGAACAGTTTTTTCAGTTTTCGACGAATTTCGTTAAATTTGGTACACAAACTATAAAATTTGTCAATTATAATTTTGGGAACAGGAGTAAGAGAAAGTTGTGTGTGTTTCACACCAGATTTTTTTTAGATGTTAGAGCATACGAAATCATGACCTGGCCATTAATTATTCTTGAAAATGTAATGGAACTAATAACCACTAAATTCACCACAGAAATGCTGAACTCCTTAGTAGTTCCATTAGCAACCGCAGCAAAGCGCCACCAAACGCACCTCACATTCTCAAAAAAGCAAGCATTATATTCTCTGTCATCCAGTCGAAAGTATTGGCGAATGGATTTCAACCACATCGCCAATTCCAATTTCACCTAGAAGCTTCAGCGGTAAGAGGATATGATAAGTGAATAAGATCTGAGAGGCTTGCAAATTCAACTTTGATGATATCAGTCCCTAACTTTACTTAAGAGTTAACCTCAATCTTCAAAGGTTCGTTTTGTTAGCCACGCTACTAGCTCACCAGTATTAGAAGAAGCAGAGATCGAACTTGTCACATCACTCTTTAACATCATTCTACATTCATCACGCTACCAACCTACAATCATCATTCACTCTTCGTTCGGTCACTCTACCTTCTCTACTCGCTCTGTACACTCTTCATTGTTTACTGAACAAAATCGCAAAAATATAAATTGTGAGTAATAGTGCCAGTTTGTATGTGTTTATTCATATCACCACCCAAACCTGCTACATTTCACATATAAAGGTATAGCGATATAGCAGTAAAGTATTCTTGAAATAACGTGTAGTTTAAAAAATGTAACAAAAACAGTGAATTCCTTTTCAAAACATGGGATATTTTTTTTAAATTTTTTTTTGCACTATCTAATTCCACTGATTTTCCAAAAAATATTCCAGAAAATTCTTCTGTAAGTTACATTTTATTTTTTTTCTCATGATGTATTCTTTAAAATATGTATACCAAACTGGAAAACAGACATTTTTGTCCCTATTAAACCTAGAATATCTTTTTTAGTAAATCATATTTAAGATGATTTTCTACCTTGGAATATATAAAATAGGTATTGATTATATTTAGAAAGTAGATAGGGAAAACAGAAAAAATATATGATAAAGTGAGAACAACGTGTTAGAAGAGGAATGATCTTGGCAAGACGTCCTACTTATGGGAGGATGGGTTATGTATATATAATATAAAATATGTGTTTTTGACCCCTATATTGGGATTCTTCTACTACAGCTTAAAAGATTAAATCGCCCTTTCTTTCGCTTTTTTCAAAGGGAAGGGTTACTTTTAATATATTTATACATTTTATTAAATTTTACAAAATTCCTTGTCCAACCCCTGTAATCCTAATTTTTTAGTATTTAATTGTTTCTTATATATTTAGAATGGCTAATAACTTATTGCTCTGTATTCATAGGTTGAGTTTTAGTAATACTTTGCAAATTAATATTTAAATCAAGCATCAAATAGGACTTAATAGGATAGGATAGTTAAAATCGGCTACTCGGATTTTATTGGATTTGTCTTTCGGTTGCAAATATTTATTGGATAGAGATAAGATTCTGATTATTCTTCAAACGTACCTGCACTTATTTTCTCAAAATGGAACTATTACATATTTGGCAGATTTTCTTCATCCATTTCAACGGAATTACTTCTTTTTTTTTGACGTAGAATACGCCTTTCACTTCAATATATGGGGCACCACTTAAGCGGAGAAACCCTGGAAGGGACAGATGGCTGGGCGAGCTGGTAGGTCCGTTAAGCGCGAGAAGTGAAATCTCTAATTGGAAGTGTTTTCGGATTACAGCGCATACTTCTAATTACTACCTGTGATAATACATTTGAATTTTTTTTTTTTTAAATATAACGTCGAACATGTAAATAAATTAGAAATCCATTAAATACATATAATCTGTCCGTATGTGTGTGTGTGTGTGTGTATGTGTGTCAGTATGTGTATTTTAGCAGAATATCCCACGATCGAAAAGCTGTAGGAAGCTCAAACTTAGTATAGATAGATACATTTATTTACCAAATACATATACAAATTTACACAGATTATTTGGAAGTTCAAATATATAATTATATTACACCCTTCCTATAGCTAATATTAGATATATAACTTACACATTTACTATATAACTACTAGTTGGGGAAAAAAGTTCATTAAAACCCCGTGACATTTACCGTTTAGGTACTACCATCGCATCAGACATGAAGATATCGGGCAAAATCCACCAACCGAAGGTACGACTTTACTGAATGTTTCTTCTTCTTGTTTTTATCAGTTTTTCGTAATTTCCTTGAATTTATGTAATTTATTTATTTTATTTATTATTTTTTCATAATTCCCTTGATTTTTATCTGAAACATTTTCCCCATGAAAATTGATTTTTTTAGGGTTCTGAGGGAAAAGTAACGTTAAGCCCCCACCACTCTAAAGTATTATTTCAATAAAATATTTAGTTTGCCACTTATATAATATAAAAATACATATTAGTAGGCATTGACAGAATTTCAAATTTGGATAAACAGAAGTGCAATTTTACAGAATTTTAATTTTATTTTTTTTAATTTTATGAAATTTTCTTCTTGCACGAAAACGGTTTTGACGGTTTTCTTTAAACTTGAAATTCTTGCTGCATAGAGAGAACCGTATCACTTTTATTTGTTTGTAACATTTTTCTAAAAAAACTTGATTATAGAAAGGATATTGGAGGCCTGACTCAGTTAGTTTAAATTTAAGCAAGCAAAGCTTTTCAAGTTGACAGAAAGCGCTCCACATAAGGCGGCTCAGGTATACAATTGAAATCTCCAATGCCATTTTTATGGAATTCTCACAGCCCAACTAAACATTTTAAGGTTGCTATATTAAAGAATATTCCTTGATTAAATTGAATTAATTAGAGTAAGAGAAAATAATATGAGTGATTGCCCCAGATTTTTTCCTGCATATTATAACACAGTAAATGTATTAAACTTATTTTTTAATTTGCGATTAGATATGGAATAGTTCTGAGATTATAATAAAAAGTTGAAAATAATATATCTAGTTCCTTGAGCCACATAAAAAAAAATATACCTTCCACCAGGAAGATTGTTGAATAGTTGCCCACTTTGCGGTTAATAGTAACCTAATCTGTCATAAAACTCCAGCCTAAGTTTCCCCCTCTCTGTACCAATGTTCTGTGTGAGTCGTTATTTTGTGAATTCTCCCACAGTCTTCTCCCTTCTTGACCAATTAACATTGCTGGAAATTAGATAACTTCTTCCTTCATAAATTCGATATTAAAGAAATAATGTTATTATTTTAATGAGATATTCATAATCATTATTATAATCCTTAGAATTATTATTATTATTATTATTAATACTGTTAGTATTTATGTGCTTTTATAATTCTAAATTTGTTGTCCTTTTTTTTTATAATTCGGTTTTAATATTAATGAATTAATTTCTTTTTACTGCGGCATTGCTTTTTTTAGTTCTAAATAAGTACGTTAACTTGAACATAATTTGATTGAGATGGACTAATTGATAGTTTCAAATATTTACATAATATTGTCATTTTTTGGCAAAAAATTTCTATATTATCTTTGTATTGGCTCCCCGAAAGAGAAAGTAGATTTAACCAATCTTAAAGGATCTTGCCACTTCGACTATACTGCAGACTAACAATCCACATAGAAAGGATATTTATTGGAGGTCTGTCAATTAGTTTAAATTTAAGTAAGCAAAGCTTTTCGAGCTGACAGAAAGCTCTCCACATAAGGTGGCCAGGTATACAATTGAAATACAATTGAACCGGTAGTTACTACAGTGTAACACATAGAGAGCAACTAGAATTAACTAAATCCAACTACGAAACCTCTTTGTACACTCTACCGGAGACAAAATTATATGCATCAAAACTTGACCACCAAGAAAGGTGCCCTTGTACTACATCAGTGTTACAGCTTTCTCCACTTGTCGTCATCGCTGCAAGGTGGTTGATTGTGTATCCTGTCTTACCACCCGCCGTCCAGTTTTGGCCGGAGAACATTTATTTAAAGCAGTGTATTTATTGTAAAAGGTATATTTATATATTTAGAACAGTTTATATAATACTGATTTTTTCATTTGCTTGAAATGCCGAGCGAAGTTGTATATGTGAAAGGAGTTAGAATCTTTTTTTTTTTTTTTGTTGAAGGGGCACAACAACTAAGGTCCTTTGTCCCTGATGTTCAGTCAGTATATGCACTTAATTACACTTTTTATCCGTCTAATCTTTCCAAGTGCAATTTCTTCTACATGTTCAGTTTATCATATCAAATTAACTAGCTGAATGTCTCTAAGGAATTGTATTGTTTTGCTTACGCTACATTCACCATCATCTAGTGCCTCTTTCAGATTGTTTGGCATATTCAATTATTCTCTAGCATTAGCATATTGTGGACATTCAATTAGAATTCCGAATCTTGAATGTCCAAAATGCATGCCAACCGGTCCACCAAGTCCCATAGATGTAGAAGAAGACGAAGTAATTCCTCCGAAGAAACTCGGCTAGAGATGATGAAACTATTCACTGTGTGGAATTTATTGAAAACCCGAACTATTTCTCAGAATACTGAAGTTAATCCAAGTTTGCGATATACTACAGGAGACAGCGATATGTCTTATGGAATCGACGAGTCAATGCACCATCAAAGCCAATGATCTCCTGATTTGCGCATAATGACAGAAACTTTTCTTACTTTATGGAGTGTTTCTTACTAGGTATCTTCTCAACTTCTTTATGTTTTGAATTCCTATTACGTTTTATTACTTATAGCAATGGTTGCTGTAATACTGAAATACAAAAATAAAGAAAAAGAAAGAGAGCGAACAAAATGACGTTGCAATTAATTCAAATTAATTACAAGCGAGGCAGAGGCCGCCCACCGCGTGCGTACAATGAATTGTGTTTAATTCTTTATTGTTCCTTCAAAAGTAGGATAGATCGATAAGTAGGAAATTTCTAATTATAGTGAGAAAATGCCGGCGTTAAATAATAAAAGAGAATTTTGAGAAATGAGCATGATGTAAATGAGAAATGTTGTTACTGTTTCTTTTATTAAACGTTTTTTTATCTGTTGATATTTTTTCATTTTTCAGTTTTTCTTGTCATCCAGAAGAGAAATTTATTGTGCCCTTGATATTATAACTTGTTTGCGTAAAGTTAAAAAAAAATTAATTTTTTTTTAATATAGGTTTTTTCCCTCCCCATCTAAATATTGTTATTTAACAAAAACAATTCTAGTTAGAAAAAAAGAACAAAATAGAACAGGAGGCCATTTCTTTTTCTGTCATTTTTTTTTTAACAGAAAAATTAATTAATATTTACTTTTTGTATTTCAATGAGAGACTATTGTTACTTAATGTGACATCACGAAAAACCATTAATCCTAAAAAGTAAAACTGGTCTAGTTAAACAATGAAAATGAATTTTTTCATCAGCCTGGGAATAATTTTTAAAAAGTTTGTTATTATTAAATTAATTTATTGAAAATTTTAATTTCAATATTTTGTTAATATTAATTATTTCATCTCCTTTGTTTGGTGAAAATGTTTTAAGGACACAGTGCGATATTTTAATAATATTCGTCTTATTCCAAATTTAATTAGTTATATTTAACTTCATTTATATATTGTACATACTGACGTCGAACATGGATGATTGATACGGCAAAAAAAAATCGCTTGGTGATGACGGTAAGCTAGGCTATGGCAATAGTCAAATGGGTCGATTAAATAAATCAAACGCACTATTCACATAAAATATGTGTCTTTTATTTTCTTTAAAAAAAATCATTTATTATCTATTAATCAACTATTATACGGTTTTAAGTTAAAATATTTATTAAATGTTCAATACCAATTGGTTGCAGATACTTCTAGAGCACCATCTTCTCTAGAATCAAACACTACACAATCTGTCGGCAAACAAAAGTGTAGTATTCACGGTACTCACTTTGAAGGAGTTAAGAACTAATTTTATTGCGATGACATACACTCTCAAGATTGATCTGGCTAGAAACAAGTAAAACTCTTGACAGGATTATTCTCTACAGTATACACCAAACGTAGTTAGTATTAGATCTATGAACGAACGATTGCACATAGAAAGAGATTCCCTTTCTTAAATATGGCATCTTCTTACAATCTGATGTAATATTGAGGAAGGTTATTATTCCTTCATATAGGGTCGCTGATTATGTCTTCCAGTTAAGAATTCTTCTCATAATCAAATTAACTTCTCAAATTAGGTTATTAAATAAGTTTATTACATGTATAATTATGAATTGGTTATAAAAGAAGTTTTATCGTATAATATGTAAGGTAAAATGTTGTTTTATTTTAATGAAACTTACAAATTAAGTCTAAATAAAGAAATGGAACGTAGAAGTGTATAGTGAAGAATGTTAATGGAGAAATGCGCCGCAGTATATATATATATAGTTTAAATGAATTATTAATTTTGTAGAACAGTTTTGCCGCTAGTTTTGTAAACACTAGAGTATGTGAGTGGTCGTGATGGTGGCTGCTGAAGAGTTGGCGGCTGTTGAGGGAAGGGGGCGCGGTAAAGTGTAGGGAGAAGTAAAGTGGAATACTGTTATGTGTGTAGTTCGTTGTGTTGGCGATGTTACTATTGGAAGGGTGATCTGTTAATAATTAACTAAGCCCTCACTGAATCTCACTCTCTCTTACTGTATAGCCAGTTAACGTGTATATACAACTCCACATATACACAAATGTATATGTACATTGACTGTGAGAGTTGCAGTACGGTTGGCAAAGTGTGTTACTAGTGAGACAGCCGCGATGGTGAAGTAAGCCAGAGTGAGAGAGAGATATAGAAAGAGAGAATTACCGTCAGAAGCCCCTTTTAGAGAATCTCTACCTGCTGTATAATGTGTTATTAATGAAGTGAATCTTGTACATCACCTTTCCCTCCGGGCAGAGAACTAACTCTCTCTATATTCTGGTCCTCTAGAGAGGCTGTACTCTACCTGCACACTATTCTCTCTCAATCTCTCTCTCTCTATATTGCTGTTCCTTATACCTAGCAGCCAATACAACATATCTGCAGCACACATTTCCCCAAGACTTGGAAACTTTGGTTTACTATTCACTCACTGGACTATCTTTTCGTTATTCAAAACTTTCTATATTGCCCATATATTCTATCTTATTTCACAATTCACTATACATTTTCTATAGTACTATACAGTTTTGTAGTTATTCGATCGTGTGTATATACATTGTCTACCTACTACCAGTCTAGAAAATCTTCTTTTTTGGTTTTACTGCATCTTATGGTTCCTTCACAGATCTATTCAATGCCAAACTGTACCTTTACAATTTTATTTATTCTGTATTTCTTTCTACATTTATCACCTGATTATATAGGGTATCCCAGGGTTCTACAATAAATTTTTTTTTTCATATATAGTAAGAATATGAAAACAAAACCTGATGATTAAATTGAACTACTTTTGAATGATGATTACTTTTCAATATAACTCCCCCGCCTCCAGACACACACACACACATTTACTCTACTCCGTCTTCACTGATAAATGCTCTCAGAATAAAAGAGAACATCTGTTAAGGAACTTGATTAGTGCTTCTTTGGCTGCCTATCATTAGAAATCGTGGGTTAGAAAGCGTGGAGTGGAGTAGTTATTGTTATTGGATTTATTGGGGGCTGTTCCCTATGCTATCCAAAATCCCTCTGGGCCCAGATGACTAATCCAAAGTTCGGAGCCTTATATGTCCATAGCCGGTGTTCTCTCGTTACAGACAATCTTGCCCTCAACAATGAGCTGTAGAAGCTGCTCCTCCGACAGCAATTAAAATCTAAAGGGAGCACTGCCGGGCTCGAACTCAGGACCTCCGCATTGGTTGTCCATAAATTGGTAGTCATTGCTACCCAATTTCGCCTCTTTACTTTATTTTACTTAAGAGAAATATGCCCAACCATAAATTTTTCTGCTTTCAAAATAGAAAATATCTTTCCCTTTTTTTTTTATAAAAGAATGTATTTGCAGAATGTAGCTCTAAATCCTTCAGTTTGTCCGCAGAACTGCACAGACTGGACTATAACTGTGTGTGTTGCACGATAAGACATGTCCTCTAGAGAGGCTGTACTCTACCTGCACACCTGCAGGAACCTGTTCTCTAGGAATGACAGAACATACAAGTATAGACAACTTATGGAAAGCCTTTCGTATAAGCCCGCACTGTAGAGATATAAAGAAAAAGTCTGGTTGTGAAACACATATACGACTTTATTATTATTAATGATGAGTGCCCGAACCAGTATGGTTCTTATCCCCCCCAACAGAAAAATGACTAAAATGATTCCCCCAGCAATCTTCCCTAGTTAATCTTAGTCAGCAAATCGCAAAACATGAATGTTCCGTGAAAAATCAATTTCGAAATTTTGATAGGTCGCAGTATATCTTCTTATAACTGTAAGAGAAAATAACCTAACGTTCAAATATTTATACCTATTTTTTAGGTTTAGTACTGTAGGTAGGATTTAAAAAACAAAAAAAAAATGATATGTATGGTTCCTTTAATTTTCAGAAAGCATTATTAATATGCAATTATTATTATAATATTGAATTTCACTTCCTCTTCGTCCATGGCCTGCTCAATACGACTATACCACTAAGCCTTATCTGCAACCAAAAAAGACACTTATTCCGGGCCGTATTAAGTTCGACCTCATGTTGTCATGTCCAGCAAGTCATGGAACGTACTCATCATCGGGTGCGCTGCTTCATGTTCCCAAGGAATGCATTCGTGGCCATTTCTTGTTCCGTTATCCGGCAACATGATCATAAATTTTTTTTATCATCACAGTGATTAAGACGATAATCAAAGCTTTCCGTGTATGGCGTACACTTATAAATTAAATCGAAATATTTCGTTTTAAAAATGAATTAAAATTTATTTACATTAATTTTTTTTTTTTTTTGAACTTTCTATTAATATGACGACAAGGAAGAATTGCAGGAAGCCCAAACTTGAAATAATCTGTTTGTCTGCATTCACTATCTATCCGGCAATCAAGTTTTGTACAAAATCTGTCAACCGAAATCGCATTTCAGCTGCCTATCATTTTTATTTCAAACATTTTCCAAGCCAATTAGATTCTAGGAAAGTTTTGAAGAGAGCAGCAAAGTTAAAGCTTTAAAAAAAAAAATGAGTTAATTAAAATTCAATTAATTGGATTAAGAGAATGTCGTGTGAATGTTTGGCACCAGATTTTATTTTTATCTCTCATAATTCATCAACGTTTAGTTTTTCTGAGCTAATTTAAGTAGGTGAAAGGTGAAAATGTGATTAGTCTTAAACTTGGAAGTTTAGTTTGATTAGTTGAATGATGGAAGATGACCAAGTTGTAAAAAGTGTGAAAATGAAGTTACCGAAGAAAAAGAAACTAAAATAAATCAAAAGTATAAGAAAAAATGAATTGGAAAAAACTAAGCGGTAGGAGGTGGCAAATCTACAAGGACTTTTCAGAAGTTGGTGGTCGTAGATGGATTTAGATGGTTCATAACTGTTAGATGAAGAAACGGGAAAAGTGCAAGCAAAAGAAGAAGCGCAATTCTCCTTCATTTTTAGGAAAGGGCGAGAAAGATTTAACAAACTGTTTTAAGAGGGCAGCTCGTTGTAGCCAGATGGCGCCAACCACTTGAGCCCTCCTCTTATGAGTGAATTCTTTCTTGCTTTTCTTCCTCTCCTCAGTACACAATAACACTACTATAACAACTATAGCATTACTAGTTGGCCTCCTTTATGTTGGTATTAACCAACATGACTCCTTAATTATGCTATACGCTGCCTGACTATAGACCCACTGACAGCCTTATCTTACAACTGAAACTACCTAGCTTCTCACTCTATACTTTGGAAAGCTTTTGGTAGCTTCTCACTCTATACTTTGGAAAGCTTTTGGTGGGAGGGGGTATTGCATGTTAAATTCCATTATATGCATTGCCAGAATTCTAAGCTTTGAATTAAGCTTCGGTTAATCAAAAGTACGACTTTACAATTTAGATTTCTTACAATTTTTCCAGAAAAGCTGACTGACAGTTTAGTGGGTACAGAAAACTATTGTGGCACACTACACCACTTCACAGCATAGGACTAAAAGTTACATTCAAGTTTCCATTTTTATTATGTAACTAAAGTACTAAATTTCTCAGAGCCCGTCTCTCTCTGAAACTTCAGCTCTTGAAATAATTAATAAAATAATACATATTCGTTTTTGCAGTGAAATTTCCTTATCATAAAGTTATAATTGTACATTTGATATTTCTCTCGAAATAAGGAACTTCGAGAGCTCCGAAATGATGATAGTTCTTTATTCCTACTATACATTCTAGGAGTCTGGCGGGGTGTGACAGGGGCGTTCATTCTTCTTCAAACACGGTTTTTGGTGTACAAAGAGTTAGATCATACTATGCATTTGAAAGGAAAGCTTGATGTTAAAGCTTTCCCAAGGAGCCTTCAAAAAATCAATTTTCCCGGAAGAATTAAAGTGATAGGCATTTTGTGCGACTCTAAGAAACTCTGTAAGAAAGTACTGTAAGAAAAAAATCCTGAAAAACTGGAAAAAGATATTTTCGCAATTTCTGGTGGATTTTGACCAAGACTTTATTATAACATGCGGTCTGTCATGAATGGAATGTCAAATTAGAGCTTTAAATGGTTTTCTGGTCAAAGCTTAATTTCGAAATTTGGCACGATCCCAATACTTCCTCTTACAAGGAGGGTGGAAGGATGTATGCAGTTTGTTTTTGCGTTGTTCCTTTGTAATTTTAAAAAGGTAATTCATTCATTTTCATTGATGTCTTTTAAAATCACAGATAAAGGAATAGATTTAATATGATATAAAATACAAATTTGTTGTGGGTGTGTGAGTATATTTGTATTTAAAATGTGGTCAATTAAGTTAACATAGTGTATAGAGGTGTAAAGGAAAGAGGAACGAAGATAAGTTAGACGTTGTTAATGTGGGGATAGATAGAGATCAGAACTGGCAGCAAGCACTAGGTGGCGTTAGTGTAAAATAGGCGGGAGGAAGATAGGTAGTGGCTATAAGAATGCAATCTGTTAGCAGTTTATCTTCAAAACGGGAGGGTTTTGTTAACGACTCTGGTGCCTCTACACTACAAGACACATTCTGCCTTGCTCTCTCCCTTTGGTTCGCACTTTGTTATTCGTTCACTTGAACGCGTGTGTGTACTTCGAATGCCCATCAATCCCTCCACTACTTCTTTGTCCATTCCTAGTTCTCTGTCTCTCTCTGTTGCAGGCAAGATC
>JAAEAF010005673.1:0-25618 GCA_011037195.1 Triatoma infestans | reverse complement strand
GTTATATGCTCCACCCACTTTTTTTTTAAACGGCGGGAAATTTCGAAAAAAAAGAAAACACGTATTTAATCATTTTTAGTCTAGTTTATTTTCAGTGATTGATCCATTTTTTTAAACCGCAATATCCCGAGATACAGCATCCAACTTTTTTTTCCAAATGGAACATTATATTTTTTTTTGTATATTTTTATAGTACTTGAGCCTCTAAAACAAAAAAAAAAAATTTTAAATCGGTTAGGTTTTTCAAAAGTTATGGTAATTTAAAATATGAAAAACAAATTTCAGTTTAATGTCAAAATTACCTTATTTTTTCTTTAAAGAAGCTCTTCAAACTGGACACTATCAACGGATAGGCAAGCCAAAGCTCTGGACTCCCACGCTCTGTTTGTAGCAGCACTTAGGTTGCAAAGTCAACATCTAGGCAGGCTAGGAGTTATTCGACGTTCCAGATCTTCGACTGAAGGCACGGGATTAAGGTTACTGTACTCTTTATTTTTTAGATATCCCCACAAAAAATAGTCCATTGGGGTTAAGTCCGGAGATCGAGGTGGCCATTGGATCGGACCATGAGTTCCTAACCACTTTTCGTGGAAATTTCTGTCCAGGTAACGTCGAACAACTCTCGCATTATGTGCCGGGCAACCATCTTGTTGAAAATACATATCTAGCCGACGTTTTAGAGGAACATCTTCAAGCAGAACTGGCAAATGTCTCTTAAAAAAATTAGATACCTTTCACCAGTTAAGTTCTCTCTGTAGAAGTTTGGGCCTATTAGTTGGTTTCCTAAAACTCCACACCAAACGTTTGTAGAAAAAACAACCTGATGGTGTGTGGCGAAGGTAACTTGTGGATTTTCTTCAGCCCATATTCTAAAGTTCCAACGATTAAGAAGGCCATTGTTGGTAAACATTGATTCATCAGTCCATAAAATTGTGCATTTTTTGGGGGGATATCTAAAAAATAAAGAGTACAGTAACCTTAATCCCGTGCCTTCAGTCGAAGATCTGGAACGTCGAATAACTCTAGCCTGCCTAGATGTTGACTTTGCCACCTAAGTGCTGCTACAAACAGAGCGTGGGAGTCCAGAGCTTGGCTTGCCTATCCGTTGATGGTGCCCAGTTTGAAGAGCTTCTTTAAAGAAAAAATAAGGTAATTTTGACATTAAACTGAAATTTGTTTTTCATATTTTAAATTACCATAACTTTTGAAAAACCTAACCGATTTAAAATTTTTTTTTTTTTTTAGAGGCTCAAGTACTATAAAAATATGCAAAAAAAAATATAATGTTCCATTTGAAAAAAAAAAGTTGGATGCTGTATCTCGGGATATTGGGGTATAAAAAAATGGATCAATCACTGAAAATAAACTAGACTAAAAATGATTAAATACGTCTTTTCTATTTTTTCGAAATTTCCCACCGTTTAAAAAAAAAGTGGGTGGAGCATATAACTCTGGTCACCCTGTATATATATTTTTAAACAAAATTTCATGGCTTTTGGCAATTATTGCCAAGAAATATATAGTTACAAGAAGAGATACATAATCAATAAACATATCATATTAACACAATCAATACTGTCTTAAAGTAAAGAATTGTGGAAACTAATTAGTATATTCGGAGAGAACGTGATTAGCAAAATTTCGTATTTGGTGGGGATGAAAGAACACAAACCGATAACGGTACTTTATTTATTTGTCCAAGATAAAAAATAAACCAACTTACTTATTTAATTCTATGTAATAAACCGACTAAACGAGCAAATACAAACTTAAACAGCAAGAAGGCGGACTAATTTATTCATTAATTATAAAAGCACGTATTTTTAAACAATTTAAAATAAAGTAATAAAAGTTTTTAAGATGGTTCTTATCATTTGCTTTTAATAATTCAGTAAAGCGTTCGGGCGACATGTCGCACACGTAAGGGATGAAGTGATTCCTAAATGGTTGATAAATTGGGCATTTCACAACGATGTGATAAAGGTCTTCTGTGACTTTCTGATTACAAATCGTGCACATCTCATTAGATTTAATGACATATACTAGATTTTTTAATGTTATCTTTATCTGATATTTACTTGATAGTCTAATCTGAGAAAGTAATTTTTTTATTTTAAATGGAATATCTATTTGTGCGTATAATTGAAACGTGTTGTTCTGGTCGTAAATATGACGGTAGATAGAATTATATCTAGACAGATTTATGAGTTCTAAGTCTTTGGTTTTTAAGAAATCTGCATAAGCTTCCAGAACTTTACTCACTTCTTCACTCATTTCACACATTTACTCACTTCTTTTTTAAATTTGTATGGATCAGTTTCCGAAAGTATATGGTTTTTATTGAATTTTAAGAGTAACTCATTTATTTGGGTGTACCAGTTATATTTAATGGATTCCTGTAATTCGTGTTTCTCTTTGAGTTTCAGGTAGCATATCTTCGTAAGTCTGTCATTATTCATATAAAGAATTCTTTTTATCCAGTTAAGCACTCGCTTTAGAACGGGGTAATTGGAGTGTACAACGCCATATTCTAGCCTGATCATCCAATATGGAGTATTTTTGTTTAAGTTAAACAACTGTTTGTAAAAGTTAAGGTGGGCTCTTTCAACAGTAGTGAGATAACGTAAACTCCATACTTCTGCACCAAATAATAGGCTACTTACTATAACTGCATCATTTAGTCTAGTTCTGCTGGACCACGAGTTAATTTTACTTTTTCTACAGATATCTATTACGGCCCCAACTGCCGAGACCGCTTTAGACTCATTAAACTTAGAGGCTTTGTAAAATAAGCCAGAGCTCGAAAACGAAATGCCCAAATAGTTATATGATGAGACAGTTTGTATTTCATGGCCTAAATAATGGAATTTTTTAATTGTTTTTGGCTTTGATTTATGGAAGTGGATGATTTTTGTTTTATTGATATTCACCTCCATAAAGTTTTCCTTTGCAAAGGCGGCGAGTAGCTCTAACTTTTTATTTAGATCTGTAACGGAGTCTGCAAAGATTATCTTGTCATCTGCATAGAGTGACATAAGTATCTCTTTATTTTGAGCTAACGGTATACCAGAAACCCCTTAGATTTAAAAAACTGTTCTACATCACTGATATAAAGACTAAAAAGGAAGCCTGACAAGACTCCTTGCAAGACCCCTTTTGTGACACCGATTTCTTCTGATAACAATCCGTCATTTCTAATCACTACCCCCGCATTCTCATAGAAATGTTTTAGAATTCGAATCAGCTTACCACTAATCCCAAAACTATACATTTTATGCCATAAAAGGTTATGGTTAAGGCTGTCAAAAGCGTGTTTGTAATCAACAAAAACTACAAACAGATCACTTTTTCTATAAGCGAGTTTCAACTGGACGAGGCTATTTAGAAGAAACAAATTGTCCGTGCACGATCTGCTTTTCCGGAATCCATTCTGTGATTCTGGTAATACACCAGTATCATCGCTCCATATAATTAACCTCTCTAAGATTATTTGAGTGAAAATTTTTAATATGACATTAAGTAATGATAGCGCCGGTAATTTTCCAACGCGTTTTTATTGCCTTTTTTATATAGCATAGTAAAGATTGCTTTAGTCCACCCAGTAGGAATCTGCTCAGTATCTAGTATTTTATTAAATAAAGAAATTAGATAAAGTTGCCAGTTTTCAGGTAAATTTTTGTAGTAAACATTAGGTATTTTGTCAAGCCCCGGTGCTTTTCCAGGTTTCAATTTACTAAGAGACGATTGTAGTTCATTAAGTGTCACATGCGAACCTAAAACAGGGTGTGATGGAGTTATAAACATGTCATTAGCTATTTGCCTCACACTGTAAACATTTTTAAAATATATTGCCCATGCTTCAAGAGAAATGTTACTATTTGATTTTTTATATCTGACACGATATTTGTTTATAGTTCTCCAGAAAATTTTACTGTTTTTTGGGTTTTTTAATGTTTCAATAATCTCAGTTTCATACATTTGTTTTTTTAATTTAGTTGTTTCTATATTTTTTCTAAGAGTTAATATATAAAGTCTTAAAATCATTATTATAATTAGTTTTTTTAAATAATCTTAAATTTAAATTTAATTCTTGTTTAGCTAGTTTACATTCTTCATCGTACCATGAATGACAATTATTATTGATGTTTCTGTTTAGATTGATTTTCCGCACTTGATACAATTGCAGGGAGTTGGCCGTCTCATGTACAGCATTTATAAAATTACTGTACATATCGTTAACGTTACTATTATAAATTTCATTTACTATTCGCGGAGAGTACATGAGCACATCTTTAAATAAACAACTTTTATTAGGGTCCCAAAGTAGCGTTTCTTTATAGAACATTTTATTTTCATTAACTATTTGTTTATTAATGCAAAAATTAAGTACTGTTTTTACTGGTAAATGCTCTGAAAGCGAGGTAGTATTGTACTCTACATTAAGGTTACTGATTACATGTAAAAAACTCAAATTACACCAGACTAAGTCAATTACATTTGAACCCTTGTAATTAACATTAGTAAATTTACCGGGTTTGTCATCGGGTGCCCTACCATTCAATAATACAAAATCATTATTTTCCATAAACTCCGTTACCAAGTGCCCTCTAGTATTAGTAATATCATCGGAGCTAATGCGAAATCCGCTAAAGTGAGTATCAAGTATAAAATCAACGTCATAATTGGTTGAGCTGACCAACCCTGCAATTATAATCACCCCCAATCAGAATTAATTTATTCTTAAATTTTTCTTTAATAACATTTAAGGAATCTTGAAGGAAATCAATAATTAAATCAAGGTTTAATGTTGGCTTAAAATAAATTCATCCTAGTATAAAATTATAGTTAGTATTTCTTATGAACACATGCACAAAAATCCAGTACTCACACTTTTCGATTGTCTCTAGTGATAGAAATGGGTATTAAAGTAGAAGGCAAGACCCCCACTCGCACGTCCTTTACTTTTGTCCTTTATTGTAGGGGAGACAATCGCACAATAATTGCGCAAATTCGTTGGTATGGTGGAATCAGAAGTACACCAAGTTTCAGTAAGACCAAAGATGATTTCTTGAGAAAGTTTAGAGCTGTGGAGATTGAAATTAGCGATACCATTGATATTCCAGAATAGTATGTTACACAGTAGATTTTCCAATACATCAGGTTTCCGATTACTATTCCTTGTAAGACTTGTTAATTGCTAGCTCTTATTCTCCCTTAACCTCTTACTTTCTCTTGTTTTTGGTGCTCTCGTACTCCTAGTGGCTTTGCTTGAAAATGTTCTTCCAATAGGTTTTACAGTTTTCTCGACTTCAGCTTCGAGTTCCGAAGAGTCAGTGTGGTATGTTACTAATTGTGTTAAAGAATTCATGTCCTTTATCAATGTACCACGAAGATCATCTTTTTTAACAAATACTTTACCATTTTTAATCCAGACAAACTTAAAATGACCATTCTTCTGGAGTTCCTTGGCTGAATTAAAAATTTGTCGATTCACATTATTCAAAACCTCATTGACATACACTCGTTTAATTTGATCTTCTTGGTTTTCACTAATGTTCAGGTTAAACAAATTAATCGATGCTTTATTTTCCTTAGCTTTTTTGAGGAAGTTGATTTTATCAATCAATCGTAGGAATTGAATGCGAATAATATTACTTGGAAGTGAGCCTCTGTTATAGATCCTGTAAAAGTTATCCAAGTCTTTCAATGTTAAATTACATTTTAAACATGCAAATAACTTAGCACATATATTTTCGATACTTTCGTTTTGCTTGTATTCTATACCGACAATATTAACGCATTTCTTGGTATTGTTATGGGTAGCGTATCTATCATAATTTCGGCTTTATTAAATTTTTCCTGTGTTGAAATATTTTCGTTTTTTAAAACTTCTATTTGCTGTTTAAGGACATTAAAGCTTGAGATTTCATTTTGACAGATATCGACTTTAGCTATTAATTCATTATGACTTAGCTTTAACTGGCTCAAATCTTTGGAAATTTGTGCATTAGATTGTAAGATTTTATCAAGTTTATGATCTAGAGAGCATGCTTCATTTTGCGAATTCATTTTGGAACCTTAAACTGACTTTCTTAAAATCCTACGAAACAAAATTATATATATTATAAATAGCGATGTAGAGAGAACAAACAGATGTACTCATGTAATCAGTGAACGCAGTGAACGATCAACGGCAGCAAGTAGTGGTCGTGGTGCGATAAAGAGAGAAGATGTTCTCCCACTCCTAATATTACTCCTACTTCTATCATTCAATATCTCCTCCCACAACACTAACACAGACACACATACCCACCTTATCAACAAAATATAAACTTTGCTCCACTAAGTTTAACAAAAAAAAGTAAATTTATCTATTTATTTTCGTCAATTCAAGAAAATCAGCTCGATAGAATTTTCCAAAAATTTACACACACAAAGGAGGCACTATAAACTAGAATCACACCAATTTTCACGTCCAAATTCGCTCTTAAAACCATCAAAGTCACTATACACGCAAGCACAGATCAGCTATGTCTACTCTCTTCGAATACTAAGAGACAACTCCAAAATTTGAATAATTGAATAATTTATCTATTTATTTATTAAATCTACGTCTACAGTTATTTCCGCTATTACCTAATGTGTACACAGTGTCAAGTACGTATATAACAATAGAGTCAACAAATGCCCTTGTAATTCTATCAATGTACGAGTTTATTTGAATTAATTAGATAGAGCGAACATGTGTGCACGACAAAGATAACTAAGAGTATTAGACAGAAATAACCTTGCTGTATGACGCCCTGTTCAATTCATTTAAATTTCCTTATGAACAGCTGTTTTAATTTTAATTCAGTTTCATACAGCTGATTTATTTAAGTTCATTTAGTTTCCAATGTAGCTGTTTTCATTTAGTTATAGTAGAAGATATCACATAATTTTCTTGTAATGCAATTTCTTAATTTCCAAAGACACAACTTGTTCTTTAAATTTGTTTCTCCTACTCTTGATCCAAAGAAGAATTGCGATCAGTGTCAAATTTTCGAAATTGAGTTTTCACCGGAAATACACGTTTTGGAGTCGGCTGAGTATAATGTTTTTAGCGAATGAAATGTCGTGTTTTTTTAACAGAATATCTCAAAAACAAAAAGTCGCCAGAAGCTCAAACTTACTATTTCCTATTAGATACTTCCAGCGTATTAGACTTGAAGATTTCGGGCAAAATCCATCAACCGGAAGTGCAACTTTAATAAATGCTTTTTTTCCCAGTTTTTCTGTGATTTTCTCTAAAACGGCCTCAACGATTTTGTTTAAATTTTGTATAGTATCTACACACATAAATATCTATCATTTTTATTTGACACATTTTCCCGGAAAAGTTGGGTGATTTTTGGGGAGCAATAGCGTTATGCTTCACTATAATATATGTATAGTTTTACCACCTACATAATATTAATACACATTACTAGGATTGATAGAATTTAAAGTTTGAAGAAAATCGGTTAACCGGAAGCGCGATTTTACAGAATAGGTTTTTGAGTTTTTCGTAATTTTCCCGAAAGCCGCTTGCAACGATTGTCTTTAAACTTGGAATATTTACAGCACGCTCATAACTAAAATCACTTTTTATTTGAAGCATTTTTTTAAAAAAAAGTTGATTCTGAAAGGGTATTGGAGTTCTGTCTGTTAGTTTAAATTGAAATTTGCACAAGCTTTGTTGGTTTCAATGTAGAACGCTTCACATAAGGCCGTTCAGGTGTACAAGTAAAATCCCCGCCACCATTGTGTTTTTATGGTCAGCCTAGCTAAACAATGTAACATTGTAATTTGAAAGGAAACATTTCTCGGTTTCTCGGTTAAATTATATTAATTAGAAATAAGAGAGAGTCGTGTGAAAATTCGCACCAGATTTTTTGTTTACCTCTGGCGGTGGGTTTTAGAACCAGATAAGGAACGCAGTGCAGAGAAAATTGTTTAAATTTTACTGCACATGTTTATCAAACATATTTCTCTTCCAACAGGCTGTAATAAAACTAATAGTAATTAAATGTATAACCTAAATAGGGTGGTATTAAGTTAAGGTTAATATATTTTTGTTATTATAATATTAATTTAATTAATTCTAAAAGAATGGTTATTATTAAATTCTGTTTCGTGTTCACATGCTATATTCTAATAAAATTTTAATTATTATTTATAAAATGTAATTAATTATAAAATTTAATTACATTTATATTTTAATTTGATGAGCTATTACGTTAATATATGGCTATCATTTTTTATACAATGGGGATATTATTTTTTAATATAACTTTACCATTCATCTTTAAAGATAAAAAACAATCTGGTGTGAAACTGACGACTTTCTCTTATTTCATTTAATATAATTCTATATAAAATGATAAATTTTCTTTAAACAAAGATTATACATAATATTTGTCTTGACATAAATATAAGTGGATATACGTAGTGAAGTGATGAGTACATATTATGGCCCAGTAGAGCGCTCTAAAAACACTGAACTAACTACATATAACATTTGAAATTAAAACCACAAATACCGCACAACTATCCAAAATAATTTTTTTTTTGGGGGGGGGGGATAAATGTTTCAAATAAAAGTTATACGTTTTTATTTGTAAAATTAAGCATACCAAAGTTTTCGGGAAAATTAAAAAAAAAAAAACATAAAACCTGTGCTGTAAAATTACACTTCCGGTAGACCGATTTTCTTCAAATTTGAAATTCTTCTACAATAACTTCGGGGCCATAATGATCTTTCAGGTCATTGTGCACTATCTCCTAATAGAACTTATGGGCATTTTACTGGAATCTATCTAGAATAATTACCTGTCACTTTTATTTGAAACATTTTTCTAAAAATAAAAAAATAAAAATAAAAATGATTTTAGATACCCTTGAGGAATTTGTGGCGTTAAATTTCCAATGTTTTATGCGTGGTTGGTTCAGTGTTATTGGTGCGCTCTACTGGACTACTTCTCTACCTGAGTTGGTATGTTGGTCTTGTCCCCCACCACCACTTCTATAGTTATGTTAGGACAAATGAATGAAATTTGAATTTTGAAGAAACAATTCTGTTATATTATAATGGTATCATTAACAGCAGTAAAATAAACTCCTGCCAGTCTTTCTACCAGATTTTGTTTTTCTTTTATTTAAAAATTAAGATTGCAATAATTGTTTTATTCGGTAGTCAGTCAATCACTTAACGTTAATAAATGGTTTAATACGTCATTCCCTTATGCAAATCTTCGTTAAGTTCCGTCTAAGAACAAAGTATTTTAGAACATCTGAATTCAAAAACGAATACTACGCATTTTCGTTCTCTTTTCGGATATCATAAAAGGTTCTCACTCGAGAAAGTTAATCGATAAAAATTAATTAAACGGAAAAATCTGATTATTGAAAGTTGTTCAGTGTTTTGTTTCATCAGTTTTTTTGGAAACTGCTCCAATGAAAACCGTATGTACGAGTGTCATTCAATAAGTAACGAGACAAATCGCTGTAGCTCAGAAACGGTTTGTTTAATCAATACAATAGTTTCAGTGCGTCAAGTTGGCCTCCTTGTACTTAGTCTCTCATCAGCTGTTATAGAGTATTTGGTAAGCATAACCTCAAATGATTGAGTTAACAATGCCGAGTCCGTTCGAACATAGCACCTCAGAAGAATAACGCTCAGTGATTAGATTTTTAGTTGCAGAAGGTATCAAGGGTAATCCACGAAATGTTGAAGGTGAACGGTAATAATTGTTTGAACCGTTCGAACTTTACAAATGGGAAGAGCAGTTTAAAAGTGGCCGTGTAAGTGTCTGTGACGAGCAACGAAGTGGACGACCGGTTGAAGTTGCTAACTCGAATCTCGCATTAGCCTGTTAATTCAGGACTACAGGCACATTACTGTTGAACTGATAGCTGAAGAAAGTTACCCGAGTGTTGAAACAGTCCATAACATTATTCAGAATAAACTGCAGTACAAGAAAACTTGAGCGAAAGAGGTTTCAAGGCAACTTAAGGCCATCACAAAAAAACAGGTTTCAAATCAGTCAGTAGTTGAAAGAACGATGTCTAATTCAGAAAGAATTTTTCACTAGAATTGTAATATGTGATGAAACATGGATACACCATTTTGAGCCGGAGTCTAAGCGTCGAAGCCTTGACTGGAAGCATACGGGTGGGTTCTCCCACTCGAAAGAAATCCAAGACCCAGCCATCTGCAGGTAAAGTCATGTTTACAGTATTTTGGGGTTCGTAGGGGCTTATTTATTGTGACTATCTCGAAGACCAACGAACCATCAACAGCCAGTTATTACAGTGTTGTGCTCACAAACAAAGTAGGCCTGCCATCCGAACGAAACGTCGTGGACTCTTAACTAAAGGTGTGCTTTTGCTTCATGACTACGCGCGCCCACACATGGTACAGTTAACTCAAGAAAAACTTCAAAAAGTGGGGTGGGAGATCGTTCCACATTCCCCCTACAGCCCCGGACCTCGCCCCATCGGACTTATTTATTAGGACCCCTTTAAGAGGCTCTATGTTGGGGAAACATTTTCAATCCATTGAAGAAGTTAAAAATCCGGTCGAAAGTGGCTTCGAGATCAATCCAAAGAGCTACAGCGATTTGTCTCGTTACTTATTGGAATGACCCTTGTATATATTTGTTTCGACTTTAAATTGTGTTAGTCACTAGAACAGATATAATTCTGGTTACTAATCTTTCATCCTAAAAGTCCTGGACAAATGGAAACTGGATAAAAATGGCTCCTACTCTTATATTTTGCCAACTATACACTTGGTAGAGACAACCGTTATCATGAGCAAAAAAAAATCCAGTAATAGTGTTAATGAGGTATACAGGATCCAAGGAATGCTACATATCTCTTAATTATTTTTGTGGGAGGGGGGATGTAGAACTAAACCAATAATACTAAACTAAAATGAGGTTATGGAGCGTACATTGTTAATCGGTTTTAGTGAAACTAACTGAACAGATGGTGAGGCCTTGGTATGACGAGGTCAAAACTCTGTGTACAGTCTCATGAAATACCATATTAGCTGTGCATAATTGTTGTATACTGTATGAAATTCGTTAACAATAGTGAGTGGGGAAATCTTTTTTCCTTGAAATAGGTCGAGAAAATTGTAGAGTGAAGAATAGCAGCAGAGTATGGAGAAAAATAAGTACTGTTGTGTAACACTCACACGACTTTCTCACTCCAATTAATAAATTTCTGCATTTTATGGAGCGCTCTCTGCCAAAACTCAGTGCAGTTTTAAATCTAAACCTAACAGAGAGGGCTCAGTACCCCCATAAAATCAATTTTACGAAAAACATGTCAAATGAAACTGACACGTTTTTATCTGTGCTGTAAGCATTCCACATTCAGTGTAACCGTTTTCATGAAAAAATCCAGAAAACTCAAAAACCTATTCTGTAAAGTCGCACTTCCAATTAACCGATTTCCCTCAAATTTGGAATTCTATAATTGCCGCTAATGTACTTTAATATTATGTAGGTGGTAAAAACCTGTACTGAAGTGGTACTAAAGAAAAGCATGACTTCCCAAAAAAATCAATTTTTCAGAGAAAATGTTATAAGTGTTTAAGTGTGTAGTTAGTTAGTACAAGATGTTTAAAGAAAATCTTTGGATTCGTTAGAGAGAAATTCCCCCCCAAAAAACCATTCAATAATGTTACATTTCCGGTTGATGATCTTCGAACTTCCTGCAAATTTTCATTATTTGTTCACACACACACACGCACAGGACCATTGGCTAAAAACGTTTATTTTTCTGGGTATCTGAAACAAGTATTTCCGGTGGTAACTCAGTTTTGAAAATTTGGATACAATCGAAATATTTCACTTGAGAAAGTAAAAGAAATGTATTTAAGAATTTTTACCATGTATTAAAGAGAAAATTTATTAACATTTTTAATGCTACAATTTTAACACGTAGTATTTATAAATCTTAAAATGGGAAAACTGTTTTTCTTGCAAGCGTAAAACCTGGCGGCCACTTCTTACCATTAAAAAGTAACAAATTAGTTAAGCGGTTCCCTGTTAATTTCTGCTTCTTGCAGTTTACTTCTACATTTTCCTTGGGGAAATATTAACCAGCTAATTTGGGAACTAGAATTCTTTTTTTTTCTTTTTTCAGTTTTCCTCTCTCCATTCCACGTCTATTTGGAAAACTTACCACTTGGGCTATACTTTGCCAGCTGCTGGCTTAGAATGGGGGAAGAGAATTTACTGCTGGGATAATTACTACTTTTTTGTTTGTTTAGACTTTGTTAATCCTAGCCTTTAATCCTAATGGATATTTGTTAAAGACTTTTTTTTATATTTAAAAAAATTGCATTTTCACCGCAAATATATTCAAAGTAGATAAAAATGGCTCCTACTCTTATAGTTTGCCTTACATGTGGGAGGGGGGATGTAGAACTAAACCAATAATACCAAACTAAAATGAGGTTATTGGAGCGTATATTGTTAATCGATACTTTCTCAAGGTCCTCTGAATACATCAGAAAAATGTGTTCAGCGAATGCTTTATTGTATGTGTGTATGTATGTGTATGTGTGTGTGTGTGTGTGTGTGTGAGGGGGGGGAGAACCAAATATCTCAGGTACTAAAACTCGCAGAGAAAATCTCCTGAATTGATATTCCGTTGAAAAACATTCATTGCATCAGACGCTAAACTTCCGGTAAAAATCTTTCAACCGGAAGTGCAACCTGAATGCTTTTTTTTTTATACACAGTTTTTCGTGATTTTCTAGAAAATCGCTTTAATTTTTTTTGTTGCAACATTTTTTTAGACAGTTTTCCACTTAAATTTAAAGCAATTATTACTGAAATATTTAGTGATTTTTTTTTTTTTTTTTTTTTTTTCACCAGAGGTAAGAGGCTAACCAAAAGTAAAAGTCGTAGGAGGCTTGGATATTCTGTACTAGGGCAAAATGATTTTTTTTTTTTAACATAGAAAATCTTTTAAGGGTGGTTATTTGATAAAAATCGTGATCACATCTACCCGAATGAGTGCCGAACATTTACTGAGACAGTCGAATCAGTTATCTACATTAATTATACTGTTTGTATTTGTGTAACTAATTTGAATTCAAACTGTGTGTTTGGTATAACCGTCAAACTTGTGAAAATATAATAAAGTATTGTTAAAATTAACTCCACGTGTTTTTTCTTGAATTTTCTTCACTTAATCTGTGTGGTTGATATTATAAAACTTAAAAAAAAACTTCAACATATTCAAAAGTTCGGGATGACCAATAACGAAGAATTTGTGTTTACTTCTATTATATTTTGGACAGGGTTTAAAAAAACAAACAAAAAACAACATTTTCAATGTTTGATTTTTTCATGAAAAATGGTGTGCCTTTGTTAATTTTTTCGCGATTTTCTCGAATACAGCTCCAAAGATTTTCTTTAAACTTAATATACTATCTACATATTTTCATATGAAACATTTTCCTGGGGATGTTCTGGGGGAACAGTAATGTTAAGCTTCCTTCTAAAGTACTCAGAATAATTTTTGGTGTATGTCTGGTTCTACCATTACTTATGAATCATTATAATAATTTTACAGAATAGTTTTATTTTTTTTATTTTCTCGAACCCATCACCTTTATTTGAAGCATTTTTGTATAATATAAAATAAAATTTATTTCTGATAGTTTGCAGAATTTGTAAGCGGCAAATTTCAAATAGATAGGGTTACCTTATAATATTGTTGGCGCTCTCTTCTCGACTGCAATGCTGTCATTTCTCTACCTTTCTGGGTGATTGGTTGATACTTGTTCCCCCCCACTATCTCTATATTTATGTAAGCACAAATGAACAAAATTTGAAGCGAGTTTAAAGAAAATTTGTCACTTTATATATAATCGTATTACAAGGAATAAAGTCGTGTGAATGTTTCACGTCAGATTTTTTAATTTGATTTTATTGTAGGGTGATAGTGGTTATAAAAATTACATGGTTACCTCTTTCTCTCCCATCAATCGCATTTGTTAATGGAAAATCAATTTTTAGCGTTTCACTATTTATATGTATGAAAAAACATCGTCGTACTTCTTGTATATATATGTATAAATTTTATTAAATTATTATATAAAATGTGTAACTAGTTCTTTTTGTCCTTCACGACCAAAATGTCCCATTTTTGGGGAAATCGATTCGTTTTCAGCACGTATGATATGTTCAGAGTATAAAAATTAATGTCACAGAAAGATAAGCCCTTTTTATTTCCGTTGTACCACAGGGATGAGAAAAGAAGGAAAAGAAACAACGGTTGGGAAATATCATAATTTCCGGTACAAAGAATATGGAACACGATGGTTATGCTTTCTATAGGTTCTAGGGTACACACAGACTGGGGGGTTGGTAGTATATGTATTCGCCGGTTCCCTCCTTATTGCTGCGTCTAGTTTATTTTTGACGAGCAGAGCTACACATACATATATGCAGACTTACACGAACATATACAGGAACTAATTACTGAGAAAATATTCCCAAAACTGTGTACAGTGCTAGGGGGGGAGGGCTGCATTAAAATACTGCCCGGAGTTCTTCTAATCCCTAGCGGGTCTACACCATTTTGATTATCAACAACATGATATAACGTTGGGGTTCACATGTTGAAACATGTAAGAGTAATAATAGCAGGTCAGGATGGGCGTTGTTTAATGATATACACTGGGATTATTCCAGGATTTAATAACAGAATCATCCGTGGTTCCCTCCAGTAGACACGGGTCACATGCCCACGCACACTCCGCTCTCTCACTCTTCTCTATTCCAGGATACATTCGCAGAAACACTCAAGCACGCCGTTCCAGGAAAAAAGTGATTATTATGAAATATGAGATTACTAGATGGAACTTACATCGCTCTCCCTCCCTAATGGACTCCTAGGAAAAATAAAATCTGGTGCGAAACACTCACACCACTTCCTCCTACTGGAATTAATGCGATTTAATAGACAAATGTTCATTAAAATAGCAATGTTTACCAATGTTCAATTGGGCTACCCCTACTTTGACCCAATCAACAAAGCTTGTGGCGGCAGTTTTATTTTGAACATAACTGACATGAGGGTCCCTCCTCTCAAAAACTCTTTAAAATGAATTATTCTGGAAAAATGTTTCAGATAAAAATGATAGGTTATATCTGTGCAGTGAACATTCCAAGTTTAAAAGAACACCAAAAACTACTCTGTAGAGTCGAACTTTCGGTTATCCGATTTTATTCAGATTTGGAATTCTACCAATGCTTCTACCAGTACTTCAATATAGGTACTAAATTTACATACATGCTGCTGAAATTGGAGGAAATTCCCAAAACCCGCGCATTATGTGCAAAGATAGTATACGTAATTTAAGGAAAATCGTTGGAGTCGTTTACGAGAAAATCGAGAAAAACATTCAGTAAAGTCGTATTTCCGTTCGATGGATTTTGCCCGAAACCTTCGTGTCAGAAGTGGTTCTAGTACCAAAACTAAATACCACGTTTAAGCTTTCTGTGATTTTTCGTTTTTGAAATAATATTTTGTTTACATACAAGACCATTCGTTAACAACGTTTTATTCAATCTCAGGGGATGATCTCAAAACATGTATTTCCGGTGAAAACTCGGTTTCGTAACTCTAGCACGATCGCAATACTTTCCTTTACTAGGAGTAGGTGAAACTAGAAATGTGTATTTGTGAATAAAATGTCTCAAAAACAAACAAACATCGTAGGGACCTCAAACTTGGTCTTCATTCCATGGCCTTGACCATCGCATTGGACACGGTAGTTTCTTTCAGAATCTGGATGTAAGCACTGCCTGGCGGCCTACTCCTTGGTCAAATTCAGGATTGACAGGTTTAATGAGGAGGAGTATAAACTTAACTGTTAAGGATAACTTGAATAAAAATTCTAAGTTTAAAACATTTTGTCAGTTTGTAATTGTGTAAGTAAGCGCAGTAAGGGAAAAGTCGTTGATTAATTCAGGGCAAGTGAATGTTTCACACCAGATTTTACCTTGTCATCACCGTCACAGTTTGCTATTAATTATCTATAAAATTAGATAGCTTATTTTGTTATATGATATTAATTAAAGGGATTAAATGTTATATATTATTAAATGTAGATTCGGTTAGGTTGGAGTAGTTTCTGTGTCTGTACATTAACTATGTGCAAACTTGTTAAGTTAATTAAGTTCATATACCAAGTTACACGAACACACACCTGGTTTAAATTGTGTCATTGTGTTTGTCTGTAGTGCGCATGTGCAAGACAAAAGCACACAAAGACGATGTTGATTATATTAAATATATCCCCACCACTTATCCAAACTGGTCCGCCAATGTGTGCTACTTCTCTCTAGCATCTGCCCATTAAAATTCATTATTTAACAAACTTCTGTGTGTACCGTATGTCTACCTACAACTCCGCCTACTGCCTCTCTTAACAAATCCGTTCCTACATAAGGAAGATCCTTTACCATTACGCGCTGTGTATTTCCGTTTCACAATATGTGATCTGCTGCAAATTATTTCGAACAAATATTTCGATCATGCCAATTGTTCCACTATCAAATTTCTATCGGGAATTACCGCAGTGGACAAGATATTTCTTCAGAGTTCGTGACATCCCTGCGAATATCCTAGGCTAACTACACTAAACAAATAACATCTTGTTACTCTTTCCAGATGAAGAGGTGATTCACATGTGCATCAAATTGGATTTGCTCATTTTACACAGCAAATTCTAGATTACAACAAGCAAATAATCATCTCCTCCACTCAGGACATAGTAAAAATGACGTCTCCAACGATTTAAACTTTCCCTTTTCGGAGGTATATCCAATCTCCAAGATCCATTGTGTAGTTGTTAAGGACACTTTCTTTTAAAGTGCCCCTTATGGGTTTGTTTCTTTTAGAATAGAAAATAAACCATGTCCTGGAATAATACTGGTTTTGGAATGCAAATGAAATAAAAATATAACTGAACTAAACAATTGTTTCACTTTATAACAAGAACGTATTCACAACAACCCTTTTTTACTTTCTCCAGTAACAGAAAGTACTTTTTGTAATCGAGCCAAATTTTCAATATCCAGTTTTCACAGGAAATATCCGTTTTGAGGTCTCCTGAATCCAAAAAAATTGGGTTTTAGCAATTGGTCTGTGTGTCTGTCTATTTGATGTGTGGTGTGTGTGTGTGTGTGTTTGTAACAGCAGATCTCAAACATGAAAAATCGCACAGTTTTCAAACTTTATATTTCGTCAAAGGGCCACCAGGAGATCTGAGAATAAGCTTTTCGTAAAGATCGTTCAACCGGAAGTGCCACTTTACTGAATGTTTTTTTAGTTTTTTGTGAGTTTCTCAGAAATGGCTTAAACTGCTTTCTTTAAACTTCATATACGAGGCATGTCCAGAAAGTAAGTGTACTGAGGCTCTCACGGCCGAAGCGATTTTGTTTTCGACATGTTGGCTACACTGTCGTGGAGCCTGATTCCTCCCTCCGCAACAAGACCGGTTCGAGGTCAGTACGTTGAAAACTGTCGACGCGACAATACGTTTCGTGAAAAATGTCAATCCAATCTCCCGCCAAGTGTGAAATATTCAAGACCGGGCAAGAGTTTTTGAGACGCTACAAACTCCATGGAGATGAATTTCTCCGCTCCATCATTACTGGAGATGAAACTTGGGTTGCACACTACACACCTGAAACCAAAAGGCAGTTTCAACAGTGGCGTCACACCTCTTCACCCACCGCCAAAAAGTTCAAAACCACAATTTCAGCCAAGAAAATCATGGCATCCGTGTTTTGGGACTGTCAAGGCATAATTTTAATTGAATATATGCCTCAAGGGGAGACCATCAACTCTGCAAGATACTGTGAGACCCTAAAATTGCGGAGGGCGATTCAGAACAAAAGGAGAGACATGCTGCCAAAGGAAGTCTGCCTGCTGCACGACAGTGGCACGAAGGAACTGCTTGCCTCGTTTAAATGGGATGTCCTGAACCATCCCGCGCATTCCCCTGACCAAGCAACTTCAGATTACTATCTCTTTACCTCCTTGAAGCTGCACATGGGTGGAAAAAAGTTTTTAACCGACGAGGAGGTGAAGGGGAGGTGGAGAAGTGGACGAAGGGGTTGGCGGGAAACTACTTCGAGGAAGACATCAAAAAATTAATACCCCGGTTCACCACCTGCATTAAGAGGAATGGTGACTATGTCGAAAAATAGCTTACATATGTACTAATGTAACCAGGTAATTTTTTGTTCAAATAAAAATTTTTGTAACCTACAAAAATTCAGTACACTTACTTACTGGACATGCCTCGTATTATACATATAAAGAGTTATAACTTTTATTGCAACATTCCTCCGGAAAAATTCATTTAAGGGTACTTTTGTAGGAGGAGTGGGGTTAGGTTTTCCTCTAAAGTGTTATTTCATTACACAACTCAGTCATCTAAATAATATTGATTAGAATTCTGCTATTTTTGATGAAATGGCTTTAACGATTTTCTTTAAACTAGGAATGTGAACTACACATATAATGAGCTACAACTTTTATTTGAAATATTTCTCCTGGTAAAGTCATTTAATAGGGCTTTAGAGGGAAAGGTGGGTTTTTGTTCTTTTCTTAAGTGCCATCATAGTTGATTATACAGTTCTACCATCTAAACATAATTAATTAGAAATAAATTGATTGCCAACATTCCGTGTTCCAAGAAAATTATTAAATCCGAAATGTGTTTTTAATTTATCAGTATTTACGATTTTCTCCATAAAAACACCGACGAATTTAGTATACTAACTTTAAAATTTGTCAGTTACAAATTTGTGAACAGCAGTCAGAGAAAGACCGCGAAATTTATGGCGTTAAATATCAAATATTATAGGTATGGGTTCTGGTACAGTGTTATTGGCATTCTCTTCTGGACTACAATATAATCACTTCTTCCTACCCCCCTAACTCTATATTTAATGTCAGAACAAAGGAGTAAAATTTGAAGAATAAAGAATATTTGTCACTGTTTATATAAAGAATTGTATTAACAGCAGTCAGCAGTAAGGGTATCAGTGTTTCCATACCAATTTCTTTTTTTTTAACGCATACATGCGGACCATTCAACTTATTCTTTTTTGCAGAATATGTATTTACGTTTAAAAATGAATTTCAAAAACTTAACATGATCCCTTCTTTTTCTTAATCTTGCCCTGATTCACTGTGCTAGAGCTATGTAGCGGTGGGGTAAACATGATCGCAGTATTTCTATTTCTGGCGGTAAGGGAAAGTAAAAGATTACAAGAGAAAAGAGGTCGTTTTTCAGAATCAAGAAGTATGAGCAGAGAATGATGATAAGCGGAAATATGAAGAATTGAAAAAATGGAGCCAAAGTGGGAGAGTAATGGAGGAAGGATATTTCCTGGTAATTCCGTGGAGGGTGTGAGGAATATTGTGCACGCTCTTTTGGGGAGATGGACAAATTTTTCTCTGCCAGACGTTGTATCTGTCTGAGTATTAGTTGTTGGAAGTCTAGCAGGAGAGTGGTTCAAGGGTATAGGGCAAGGATGGTATTTCTCTCCCTGTTGGAGTAGCTGGGAGAAGAGAAGATCAATAAGGCGGTGGATAGGTACCACGGAGGAGGGATGACTATCAAGTTAGCAATGGTGGTGGGGAACAGCATGCGTCCGGTGGAGAAGGGTTACTGGCGGCATGGAGGTGTGTCTGCCCTCTCTCTCTCTCACTCCCTTCCTTCCTCTCTTGCATCGTCTTCCTTTCCACTCTCATACCCTCTTCCATCCAATCTCTCGTTCTCACAATACTCTTGGCTACTGTTAATCAAAGCTTTAGACATGGTGTGGCGGGCCCGAGACCAAACTAGGAAGAGAGCCATGCAGGAAACAGGACACCCTCTGTGTACCCTAGTCCTACTTTCTGGCTAGATCAATTGGGTGGTTAGTTGGTGGGGAAGGCGGAACTACTGGCAGGACTAGTTCTAAAAGACCTCCTTAGTGAACATGCAGACAGTTTAATGGAATTGTGCAGGAAGGAAAACTTACTAGGACACAATTCAGGGGTTGTCGATTGTGCAAACGCGTGCGTGCGCCCGCGCTCGATTGTATGAGAGAGTTGGGATATATGAGTGGTGAAACGAATGAATTGTAAATTACTTTCACAGACTGATCGTTCTTGGGTTTTTAGCTACTTTGAATGCTTCGAGACGAAGTGTCGCAATCAAGTCAGATGTTTTTTTTTACTTTCTCTGATTCGGATGGCACAATAAGCCTATGTTGGCTGCGGTGCCGGGGTATAGCCCATCCGAAGGTGAAATCCCCTCCTACTCGCACTGACTGGAAATATTGCGATCGTGATAAATTTTAGAAATTTCTTTTCTTTTGTGACTGGTGAACTTTCTTCTGAACTTATTTGAACTATACTTTCTCTGTGCCCGTCGGTGTATTTATATAGTTTCTCCCACTCCAGTCCGAGAGAGTGCATGGTATTTTGTTTCTCTTTCTCTGGTCTCTTGGTTGCTGTTACATCATCCCCTCTCCTGAAGATATTTTTGATATGTGAAATATTTGAGGAGTGCTGGTGAGTGTATATGTGTAGCACAACTGGTTTGGCTACGAGTTTATTGCAGCTAGGTTGTTGAAACTAGCTAAGTTGATGGAGACTAGCTTTTGATGCAGAAAGCTAGTGATGATGCTGTTTCGAGCTAGCCAGTGATGTTGAAAGCTAGCAATGATCATGAAAACTAGCTTATGTTGTAGCACCTAGTGATGCCCTTGTTGAGAGCTAGCTAAGAATGCTGAAGCTAGCGATGGTGATGTCATTTTGGTCGATGAATTTATCAAGTCGAAGACGATGTTATGTAAGTCCAGTGTCAATATGTATTATGTATTCACCCCAGTTAATGAGGAGTGTCAGTATGTATTCTCCCATTTGACGTTGATCCCCAAATCCTTTGCATGTAAGTTTAATCAAAGTGATTCTGCCTAGGTATATGAGCTCAGACAATCACTTCCAGTAAAGGATTGGAAAGCCCATTAGTTGAATAGAGTTCGGCTTGTCTGTGGGGTCGTTGGCTTAATTTCTTTGTCTAGAGGCTGTCTTGAAGTTGATTGTTCTGCTGTCTGGGAAAAACATCTGTACAGTGAAAGTGTCCACATTGTTCTGTTTTTTGACCTAAAATTTCTTATAAATTATTTACGGCATTGTAATTTGACCGCTTTTGAATTCTTTCTTCCTCGAAAATGCTGAAGCTGAAGCGGGATCCGAAAACGCTGCCACCAATATAATGGATGAGTTGGGTGGAGAGAATTGGTTTGGTTTGATGAAATTAACAAGATTTGGTTAACACTGTAATATGAGTTACACTGACTGCCTGGACTTTACAGTAAAGATGGTAGACTAAAGTAGAATGGAAGGGGTAATGACACGTTGTGACTGGTGAACTTTCTTCTGAACTTATTTGAACTCTATTTTCTCTGAGTCCCGTCGCTGTATTTATATAGTTTCTCCCACTCCAGTCCGAGAGACTGGAGTGGGAGAAACTGCCTGGTATTTTGTTTCTCTTTCTCAGCTCTCTTGGTCCTGCTACACTACCACCGCATCAGACACAAAGATTTCCGGTAAAATCCATCAACTGAAAGTGGAATTTCACTGAATGTTTTTTGTTTCAGTTTTTCGTGGTTTACTCTAAAACGGCTCCAACAATTTTCTTTAAACTTCGCACCTTAGTACCTATCACTTTTATCTGAAACATTTTCAGTGTGCCAAAGAATGAGGCTTCAAAAATTAGGCTTCTGAGTTTTCACCGAAAAAACACGTTTCATAGCACCCTGATCACGGAAAAAATGATTTTAGCGAATGATATATATATATATCGTGTTCAGGGTGCTCTAAAACATGTTTTTTCGGTGAAAACTCAGAAACCTAATTTTTGAAGCAGCATTTCCGGTTACGGATAACCGGAAAATAGGAATTTTCTTCAAACTAGAAATTCTACCAATTCATTTATTTAATGGGCCTCTAGATTTACATAGTGGTAGAACTGTAAATTTTACTGAAGTGATACTTTCAAGAAAAGATTTTACACATCGCAGCTCCTCCTCGAAGGAAAAAGGAAAATAAAACCTTTGGCGGAATAACCAGGTTTGTAAAAGGGAGACTTGTAGTAAGTATGCCGCGATTTTCACCGCCATTTAGATCTGGCCTTCGCCACAAAACTGTTGCTCCCCACTTTTTCTCACAATACTAGGTGGATGAACTTATCATATGTGTGAGACGCTTGCACCAGGGGCTAAGACACAGCTAAGACGATAGGCAGACATCAACAGTGGACTATAGCTCTCATACTCTGGACTGGAAAGGTTGCACACACTGTTATATGCCTGTATACAATACCTCATATATTTCGTCACCCTAGCCAGTAGATAAAGCGAGTGAATTCTCTTCTCCAAAAATCCTCTTTAAAATCTTGGAAAATGTTTTACGGCATTTTGGGTGTATAGTTAGTTGGGAAGAAGTTGAAAGAAAAACTTTAAAACATTTTTCAATGACAGATTTCAACACCGGAAATTTCATTCCCCAACAGTGAGAGAAAGCTCAAAGGGAATTTTTTATTTCAACACATATGTGTTTGTAACGAATGCTCTGTCAATGCGCTCTTCTGGCTGTGTTCTTAAAGAGGTAGGAATTAAACCATTTGGAAACAATATTTACAGTACGCTGATAACGAAAATCGATGTCCTAGTTTGCGATTCAATATTCATTCAATGAAATATGTGAGTTAATTATTTCCACACGGAACCTGACACATAGCTTATTTACTTCAGTGCTTTTTTTATCGACTGCTGTAATTTTCTTTATTGCGGTGAGGGGCGCTCATGTATTTCTTTCTTCTTTTTTTTTATACTTTTTCTTCCAATAAATTTATGGAAGAAAAACCACGTAAATCTTATATAAGAACAGGAAAGGGACAGATTAACGACGTTAAAAATAACTTTGTATAAACGAAAGAAGAAGATCGAATCTCCCAGATGACCTTCTTTCCTTTTAACTTAATGGAAAGTGAATTAGGTTAATTAAAAATAAAAATACTTTTTACCTTTCGGAGTGTATGATCATTAAATTTTACTTTTTATAACAGTTCTATAACAAAAAAGGCTATATGAAATTAGCTAATTAAATTTGTTTGGAAATTAGCTAAGTGGTTTGCTTGGAAATTTTGAACACATATTTGAGATATGTGTTTGTTTTTTTCTCTTACTCCCCAGTAAAAAAAGGAAGTATTTCCAAAAATCATGTCAAATTTTGGAAATCCAGTTTTCACCGGATATGCATGCTTTGAGTTCCGAAAAGTACGAAAAAATTAATTTTACCGAATTGATTTGTGTGAACAGAATATATCAAAAAACAGAAAACAATCGCAGAAATTTCAAACTTGGTATTTCGTTTAGGTAATACTACCGGATTTGACCAAGAACATTGCAAGCGAAATCCATCAACCGGAAGTGAGACTTTACAGATTTTTTTTTTTTTTTTAGTTTTTTGGCGATTTGGTCGAAAATGGCTTCAATCTTTGTATATTATGTACACACACAGAAATACCTATAACTTTTATATGAAACATTTTCCAAGGAAAATTATATTTTTTGGGGGGATTCTGGGGGAACAGTAGAGTCATGTTTTCAATATCAGAACAATCTATAGTTTTTACCACCTACATAATATTAATATCATTAGAAGCTGTTGTGGTTGGGTCTGCAGAGCTGGAAAATATCTCTGATGCTCTGATCATCAGAAGCATTGATAGAATTTAAAGAAGAAAATCGGTTAACCGGAAGTGCACTTTTTCACTGTAGGTTTTTGAATTTTTTTAAAAATTTTCTTTAAACTTTGAATGTTCACTACACCGATATATTTCTATAACTTTCATTTAAAAGATTTTTCCGGAATAACTGATGTTAGAGGTCTGGGGAGGTGGGGGACCTGTGAGATAGGTTAATATTTAAACTGTTGCTTAGAAGCCTCAGTCGCGAAAGAGGGTTCTCCCATATAATTATCCCCAACTACCTTTCTCTTAATTCTGGTAATTAGCAGTATTGCGGTCATATTAGATTATCGAAATTGAATCTTTTCACTGGAAATACATGATTGAGGGCTCCTGAGTACGATAAACATTTATTTTACTAATCGTCTGTATGTGTGAAAACTCAAATTTGGTATTCCGTTTAGGTACTAACATCGTAGCGATACGAAGATTTCGGCTAAAATCCATGAACTGGAAATATGATTTTAGTGAAAGTTTTTCTCTCTAATTTTTCGCGATTTTCTCCAAAAGTTTCAGTGATTTCCTTTAAACTTTCATGTATTATCTACATACATAAATATCTATCACTTTTATTTGAAACTATATAAAAAAAAAATTAAAAAATCACTTACGGTATGTTTTGGGGTGACGTTTAGGCTTTCCTCTAAAGTGCCATTTCAATACACACTCGCATACAATCCTATCGTCTATATAATATTAAATAGGAATTGTAAATTTGGCCGGAGTTCCGGGTTTGAAGAAAATCGGTTTACCGGAAGTAAGAAAATTTATATTATATTAACTTCCGTACTTGTTCATCTGTCTCTGCCTCCTTTTGTAGTTAGAAGACACCAAATAGACCTAATATTTTATACAGACTATTTCACAATCAAATCAATAGTCCTTACTTACTTGAACAGTTACAATTTCGAATTCCCACAACCCACACCAGATTATTTCATATATTCAATGTTCCATATTCCAAAACTTGCTACCTTTAGAACAGACCTGTCCATAGGATGATGCGACTAACCATTCAAGTGTTCACTAAGGATATTAATATTTTCGATCAAACCCTTAAGGCATTCATCACCAATTATTTATAATAATTTATCATTATATATCGTTTTTTTACTTTTTTTATCAATAATCATTCAATATTTATCGTGTTTTTATTTTTTAATGTTTATTTTTTGTATTTTCTATTTTCATAATTTAAGTTTGGCGTTTCATTATTTAGTTTAGTATGTGGCAAGCAGATATTTAGGTGTAACTTTTAAATTTTATATTCTTATATTGTATGTGATTTTATATTTATTTGTTTATTGTTTTATTGCTTTGGGTATTCATTATTACGAATATTGTAAAAAGGACGATTGCCCATATAATAATATAAATAAATAAATAACTAGTTAATAATTAAATAATAAATCAAAACTATATAAATCGCAATAAGAGAAAAATGTGTGAGATTTCACACCAGATTTTTAAACTGCTCCTACTAACTATATACATATAGGCCTATCACTTTTATTTGAAACATTTTTCTGGAAAAATTGTTTATATTATGGTTTTTGGAGTATAATAATTAAGACGATAGACTTATCTCTAATTTGTTCATTACAACTTTGTTAGCACTGATGGTGGCGCTGGCTGGTGATCGATATTGTCATTAGTTAGGTAGTTAACTTAAGACTTTAGAAGAATTTTTTTTTTCTAATTTAAGGCGCGTCAACATCTATGGTCATTGGCGCCCGGAGCCTT
>JAAEAF010005672.1:0-50590 GCA_011037195.1 Triatoma infestans | reverse complement strand
CATTCTTTTCTATGAACTCGATATATCACTTACACACAGAAAGAGTTACAACTTTAATTTGAAACATTTCTTCGGGAACTTCATTTAAGGGAACTTTTGGGGGATAGTATAGTGGTAATACTTTGCTCTAATGTGCTATTTTGCTTTATTATACAATTCTATCATCTAATTAATATTACTTTGAATTAAATGTGTTGCTCAATCTTACGAGGTTGAAGAAAAATCGTTAACCGGAATTGCGTTTTTACTGTACAATTTTTTTCACTGCGCTTTTTTTCCCCATACAAACATCCGCTTTTTTCATTAAATTTGGTATACTACTAATTATAAGATTAAGGTTTGCTTTCTTCAAAAATCTCATTTTTAGTTGACTAGTTTATAATGTAAATACAGGCTGACGATGACACTTGAACTAAAGTTGGGTGGTAGAAGTAGTGACTTCCTTTGTAAGATGGAATATCGCTCATTATCCTATAACAGAATCTGAGAAGTCCATCATTCTGAGTGAATGTAAGAGCGCCTTTCAAAAATTAAAACACCGGTGGTAATTAACCCCTCGTTCCTGGTGCTAGA
This sequence comes from Triatoma infestans, assembly GCA_011037195.1. Taxonomy (NCBI): domain Eukaryota; kingdom Metazoa; phylum Arthropoda; class Insecta; order Hemiptera; family Reduviidae; genus Triatoma; species Triatoma infestans. Next base: position 50,017 of record JAAEAF010005672.1, on the reverse strand, counting down.
TACATTAAAATCATTGCAAGAATTAGTTAATGAGAGGTAAATCATTGAATCTGATATGAGTAAAAGTTCATGGCGGCTTTGTTGGCAATAAAAAGGCTGATGCCGGGGACAAAAGAGGACACTCGAGTCACTATCATCCTCCGACATAAAAAAATATTATAAAAAAGGGAAGAAAGAAACTTATTTGATTTTTAAAAATATAAAAGGCAATTTTATTTCACCAATTAACCTGCCATTTCTATGAAGCCATGGTATGATATTTATTCAGATGGTACAAAATTCTATAGTCTTTTCAGTAAGCTAGGATTTAATTATATTCTCCACATCATTTGGCTTGCATCAGGATTCAAATAGGCATGTGTTTGTTCATGTGATTCTGAATCTGTAGCTGATGCAAATCACATAATCTTAGGGTTGAAGTGACAGACTAACTGTCCTCTGCATATACTGACATTCCACACAAACAATATCTACTTGATTTTTACAATTACATCAGGACAAATAACATATCAATATAAAGACACTTACATACTAGCACACACAGACTTCCTTCAGTTGTAAGATGTAAAAAATTTTGCCATTACAATTTTTTGGGGAGGAAATTTTAAAATTGTAATGACCATATATTTTCTTCATCCGATAACTGGTGGCACTTTAGTGTGGAACCCGTCCCAGTAAGACACAAAATATGTTTGCCTATACTGAGAAGTTAATTACAACTATCATATAATTTTTCTTTTGTTCTGGTTGGTTCTACAGAGCTGGAAAGCATCAAAGATATTTTCCATGATAGCCTGCTTCTTTTTGTGGTCATCGACAGGTTATCATCAGGATGTTATTGTCAAACAGTGTAATAACGTATATTTGCACGGAGTTGATACACTCCGTGTGTATCAACTGTATTTGCTCTATACAAGTCTATGTTATTACTTATTACACTCTTTGACAAAAACATCCTGATGATGGGCGAACGCCCGAAACCGGTCGATGACCACAAAAAGAAGCAGACTATCACGGAAAATGTCTCTGAAATTTTTCTTTTATTGTATTTATTACAATTCTAAGTGTCAAATTTCCTTCAGTCGGTTTTGAAAGCCGATTTTGAAAATTGAAAGGAGATTTAATTTCTCAGTTATATAATCAAATTTTCTCAGCATTTCATGGTTACTGTGGGAAACTTGTATTGTAAGACATAACTTTAAACTACCATTACAAGTTTTGCTGGGCTCTAATAAAGGCACCCTTGATGGTCTGTTCACTTCAGGTGGCTCTTAATGCCTTAAAAATTAACAAGTATAACAAACTCCACTACCGACATTCTTTTTTTTTTAATCAATGCAAATGTCCACTTAATCATTCACTTTCGACTTTCTTTACAGTTGATTGTTTGCAATTAAAAAGGGAAATCATATTAATAATAATAAAGGTAATGCGATCAAAATATTTATTAATAAGAATAATGCATAATTATAAGTGGTTTTTTTTTATGATTATAGTAAGAATTATTATTATTTCGTCAAGTGTTTACCAGGTATTATAAATAGCGAGAACTGGATTGCAATCGTATGATTGAAATCACTTAAGAAAATATAACAAAAAGTTTTATGCTTTTGACAACCGGAACTTAAAGGATAGAAGGGGAGTTTTTACTAGAAAGTACTTTGCCGCATATTGTCTGTTTTAAACTGAAACCATTGTTTTTTATAATGTTGTTATGATTGACAGCCATTGTCATATTATAAACTTTGTTGTTTTTTTTTTTTGAATTTTTGCACTGGTATAAAGAAAAGGGGTGACTTTCTTTCTTCTTGATGACTATCTAAAAAAAAAAAGGGTGTAGTATTGCTGCTGCTAATGCATCGAACAATATTTATATTATTAAAGTTTCAATAAACAATTCAATCATTTTACTAATGGAATTTTTCAATAGACATCTGTTTGGTTATGTATATAATGCCTACATTAATATGAATTTTTAACTTTCTGTTATATTTGTGAAAGGAAATACTACAATTAGTTTTTATAGTAATTGGAATTTGGATTTTCAAGAAAACTAATGTTTTGAAGTAATCTGAATCTGAAAGTGATATCTGCAAAATAGTTCGGTTTTCGTTCAATACGGCGACAATGTTTGATAAATCGAAGTTTCACCCATAATACAAAAAGTTTCTTCACGATAATGCTTAGACCACCACTCTATCCAACTAATCAAGCCAATACTACTTTGAAAAAGCCTAGTGGAATATTTGGGTGGAACATTAATTTTTACTAAACTACTGACAAGAAATTTTTTTTTTTTTACTCTTTATTTGAAATTTACAACTATAATCAATTTTATAATAAGTAAATAAATAAGCTGATATGATAGTTGCAAAGACTTGATTGACTTGATTGGTAGTCGTCCAGTGATTTCTAGATAGCTATTTAAGAGGTCGCGAAGCCAACAGCACTTTAAGCGTCGTTGAGGATTTCCAGGGAGGGAGGGAATGTGAGGTGAGGGCTAGGGCTAAAGGATTAGAGTGTGATAGCAGCTTATTGTGGAATCTGTTATAAAGGGTATTAGCCAGAGTTTTGACGGAAATTGAGATCTGTGGGGGGGGGAGGGGTAAGGCTGGATACATAGAAAGAAGTGTTAGTAATGTGGCGGAGGATTTCGGATTGAATGGTTTGGATGCGGTTCAGATTAGTATGCTTAGCAGTTTCGTACAGTTCCATAGGGTCTCAGTGAGAAGATGTAAAGAAGTATTTTGCTGGAGAGCAATAATTTTGAGCATTTACCAAGCAGTTTGGAGAGAAGTCTAAAACGTATTTTAACGTCGAAGCGTTTGAGAACCATGTTTAAGGGTTCCAGGTCAGTTTCTTGTCCAAGAATAGTCCAAGATGGGGCACATGTTCAGCTGGTGGAATTGGTATTCCATTAGCTGAGGTAAATTAGAGAAATAGTTTTGTTGCGAACTAAAATGGAAAAAGAGTGTAATATGATAACAAGAAGGAGTGATAACAGAAATATATAATTTTTAATTATAAAAATTATAACTAGTGGTGCCAGCCAGTCGCGGTCAATGCACGGTCAAAGGACCGCCCGCCAAAGACACATCGCTTTCACAAGGGTAATCACTCAAAAGACCGATTACCTGGCTACAGTCCTTTGATAACTACCATCACCTGTCGCGTCACCTGTTCACCGACGTATTCAAGACCTAGGGTCAACACACGGCAATAAACTAAACACTCAAAAGACCGAACACCTGGCTACAGTCCATTGATAACTGCCATCACCTATTGCCGACCTATTCAAAACCTAGGGTCAACACACGGCAATAAACTAAACACTCTAAAGACCGACCACCTGGCTACAATCCTTTGATAACCGCCAACACCTGTTCAAGAACTAGGGTCAACACACGGCAAGAGATGTTTGAGTGTGACCCGTAATTACAAGACTTGTCAATGTGTGGTGATGGCAATATAAGGTCTCTCTCTACAGGAAGTGGGGAGGACTATTCTTCAGTATTTCATCAGCGTAACATCAAGATTCTACCAGTGACATAATTCATACATCGGAGCGCGTCCCTATCTAAGTATTTAAACATATATTATTATCAATCATTATAGTTGGTGCATTCTAGTTACAATTTAAATCATTTTAAATTAATTGTAGTTTATCTTTTCAAACGTTTAAATTATTGTTAAAATATACATATATCTATTTTCATAAATTCGTAATTCATATTCCGAATAACAACTCTCTAAAATCTCTAACTAACTACCAACTATTCATCACATCATCACACCTCTCCAAGACATCTGAACCCATTACAACTAGGATTCAGAACATCCAATATCTGAACCCATTACAAGAGTATTCTTGGATAAAAATTTGTTGCAGAAGCCAAAAATATCATAAACATACATTTTATATAGATTCAAAACTCAAATACCAAATGTCAAAGTCTGATGTCAAACACTCACAGACTATCTCTTATTGCAATTTACGTAGTATTGATTTATGATTTATTATATCATTTATACCCTTATGTAACTAGTTACAAATTTCACGTATAACTGAAAATCTATATACATAATATGGATTTTATGTGTATCCGTAATATATTTATTATAAAAGACGTATTTCTGATATCTTCAAACTCGGAATTTCGGCCCACCATTATATTATTATTAATATTGTGTATTAGTTGATAGAATCATACAATATATTGAAATGGCACTTTAGAGGAAAGCCTAACGTCACCTAAAACTCCCCCCCTTGAATAAATTTGTCTGGAAATATGTTTCAGATTTGTAGCTCTTTTTATAATCAAAACCAAGTTCAAAGACAATCGTTAGAGCTGTTTTCAAGAATAACGGAAAAAACTGGGACAAAAAAAAATCTATTCAGTCAAAGTGGTATATCCGGTAGACCGATTTTGATCAAAACTTTATTGTCAAGTCTTCTGATCGAACCAAAATTCCAGCTTCTTGCGATGCTGTTTCACACTTAAATTTGTAAAATATTCAAATACTTCTAATAGCCATTATTCCAAAGTCAATATATTACGCTGCATTTTATAAATTTGCTCGTTTAGTATGTCAACTATAATTACTGAAACAAAATCAATAAATAATATTTTTTTTTATTTGGTTATACAATGAAAAACGTTTAACACGAAACTGAGGGGACTGAAATTTTTCATATGTTAGACCAGTGGTTCCCAAAGTGGTCCCTACGGACCCCCAGGGGTCCCCGGTATCATTCAGGGGGTCCGTGGAAAATTAAAATTGATTTGGGGGTCCCTGAACAACGTCATGGTGTCCGCGCAAGGTTTAATATAAAATAATAAAATTGTGATCCATTTTTATTATTATTGAAATTAGCAGTATTGTACAACTCGGTAGGAAGATACCGAGGCTTTCTGGCATACTTAAAACAAGCTGTACCGAATGTATTTTCAATACATTGTGTCATTCATCGACATCATTTAGTCGCAAAAAATCTTAGTGAACGTTTGCATGGATCACTAGATTATGTCATTAGAGCAGTTAATAAAATCAAAAGGAATGCCTTCAATGAGAGATTATTTGCTCAACTTTGTTTGGAAAATGACGAAGACTATAATCGTTTACTACTTCACACAGAAGTACGTTGGTTATCTAAAAGTGCATGTTTAAATCGATTTTATGCGCTCTTTGATTCAGTGTTGGAATTCCTGGAAAGCAAAGACAATGATTTGCGACACAATTTAATTAACTCAAAAAGTGACATAGCCTATATGACTGATTTATTTGCCAAATTTAACGAAACTAATTTGAAACTACAAGGTGACCAATTAAATTTAATCAAAACTAAAAGCGTAATATCTGCGTTTGTTGCAAAACTTTTTCTGTACAAACAAAACTTGGGAAGAGGAGAATGTTCTCAGTTTCCAAATCTTTCGAAATTGCAAAATAGAGATGAAGATTTGCTTGCTTACTGTCAACACTTAACGGCTCTTCATGCAGACCTGAACCAAAGATTTGAGGATATTCTTCACATGGATATTCCCGACTGGGTGTTGAACCCTTTTGCGCGTGGACAAACTCAGATCCCAAACACAGATGAATCCATACTAATACAGGAGCAGCTTATTGAAATATCCACAAATGAAGAACTTAAACCAATGTTTGAACAAGGATACCACAAATTCTATATACAAAAACAGATCCCAATTTTATATCCTGCATTATGGGTTATTGTACAGAAGTTGTTGACTGCTTCCCCGTCTTCCTATTTGGTAGAACGTAGATTCAGTGCTGTTATGAACCTCATCACAAAAAAAAGAAACCGACTAGAAATTAGTGCTCGCGGGGATTTGCGGTTGCTACTCACAAACATTGAGCCGGACATAAATACTCTCATAACATCTCATCACGTTCATCCAAGTCATTAATTTTTTTTTTTATTTTAAACAATAGCTATAAATTCAATAAATACTTCTGCAACAAAATGTTTTTTTAAATTTGTAATTTTTATACTATGCATTTATGTAGCTTTTTCACTTCGGGGAGGGGAGGGGGGGTCCGTGGGCAAGTTTTGACTATATAAAATGGTCTATGGGTCAAAAAAGTTTGGGAACCACTGTGTTAGACTATAAAATACTGGTTTATTTTTGTCCCGATTTCTTGCCATTGTTTAATTGTTTAAAAAAAATAAGTTTTTATTATTAAAATTCCGAATAAAAAAAATCGCTGATAGAAAACAAAACATTTTATTAAATAGACTTACAATAAAAAGAGGCTGCTCAACTTTGTTGAGGTGCAAAAACACAGCATTCTGATCTATCCCAAGACAACAGTATATACATAATAAAAAAAAAGGATAAAGAAAGCAAGCGTAATACAAGCGTGTCGCAACGTGCAGTGTAAATAAAACAATTATTTGATACGGGAACATAAAATATCAAAAGTCACGACGGAAGATAAAAAAATAAACAGAAAGAAAGAGGGGGGGAGAAGAAATTAATAACTATATATATGATTGTGTATGATGCCTACTGAGTCTATAATAATTGACTCCACTAGGCTTGTCAATTTAGATGGGTCAACACCGACCTCGTCCAAAAAACCTCGAGTTGTCTGCGGGATAGTACCTCTTGCCCCAAACCACAGGCCATGAACAGTGTAATCCCTATCGCCATATTGCTCTCTAAATTTTTCTTTATAGTAGGAATGCACTTTTCATAAATGGCTTTTTTCTCCAAATCCACCTTACTTGCCTGATCACAGTCATTAGTCTCATAACGAATTGTGGGATCTAGGATCATTGCTGATTTCCCACTCTCGGCAAAGGCAATAATATCGGCGACCTTGAAGCACCGTCAGTATCCACGCCATATACTTCCTCGTGGAATGTAAAACCTTTTTCGCCTAATAGATCCATTATTGTGTGCTTAACTCGGTGATGGCGCCGAACACTAAATAACATTTAACACTAAATTCACCGAATTCGAAAACTAACTGAAATGTTTTGACAATGAAGGTGCCTTTACCTTACCCAAAAACAAGCAGAAATCTAGCAACAGTGGCGCAGCTATGGTTTATTTTGTTCCATCTAACGAAACAAAATTAGCCAAAAAAAATCTGCGCGACGACGTGATTTCTGAAAACAGATATATTTTGTTCGTTCGAGAAGTGAAATCTTTTCATGTTAAGTGTGATGGATGCCAGAAATTTATTTTATGTGAAAAATATTATTTCCAGAATATCCTAACATTCGCTGGCAGAAAGGTCAGACCCAGGTAGAAGACTACAGTTACAAGAAGAGTTCATAGAACTCTGTCACTTTTGTCTTTTGCCCATCTCGAAGGAGAAGATTTGTACTAACAAGAGAAGGTATACTTTCAAGACAGTCTGAACCAGACAATCAACCAGAACACTTCAGGAATCGCTCACTTAACTTCAGCGCCAGTTTAAAGAGCATTTATTCTAGATAAACAATTGATTTATTAAGATATAGTTGTGATATTGTAAAGTATTTAAATTCACTTAGACATTTTTTTTTTATATATATATTTACACCTGTTATAAGCTTAACAATAGTAAATTTGTTAATTGTGGACAATTCATAGAAACAGGAGAGCAGAAGTCACTCAGTAGTGTAACGCCGAGTTATTCAGTAAGTAGATCACGAGGCCACTGACGTTTTAGTCTTCTTGTTGAATTTATAGGGTTAGTTAGGGATGCAAGTTCACGGACGAGAGGATTGACATGAGATGATAAACTGTTGTGAAATTTGTTGTAACGGAAGAGGGATTTCTTGACGGACGTATGGTATATTTAAGTCTGTATGGATTGTATTATTGAAGACAAAGAAAGGAGCTGAAACGATTTTGCGGAGGATTTTGGATTGGAGTGTTTGGATACGATTATAATTAGAACGTTTGGTTGAACCACACAGTTCGGCGCCGTAAGCCCAAATAGATTTAAGTATGACTTTGTAGATTAGAAGTTTGGTAGTAAGTGTTAGGTTAGATCGTTTGTCAAGTAATCGCATCAGCATTTTGTAAAATTGAAGTAGTGCCTGTCAGTTTGAGTCTGGTATATGGATTCCAGGTAAGGCGTCGGTCCAAGTATAGTCCTAAGTAGCGAACTTTTTGTACTGGGGGTAAGACGACATTGTCATAATAAACAGGAGTAGAAGTGAGTCGTCTGAGAGTGAAAGAAATTGTTTGGCACTTTTCAGCACTAATTTTGATTCCCCATTTGTTGAACCATTTTTGGAGTGAATTCAAATGCGCCTGTAGATTACGAGTTGCTATTACGGGATCTTTATGTGTAGCAAGAATGGCGGTATCATCAGCAAATGTGTAGAGAGTGGAGGTATATGGCATAGTTGGCATATCGGCTGTACAAATGGAGTAAAGAAGGGGTCCAAGTATACTTCCTTGGGGAACACCAGCAGATATGGGAAGGAAATTTGAAAAGGATAATCTATAGCTCTTCTATAGCACTTAAAGATTAATATATTTATTTTAAAAACAATGGTGGTCTCTTAATTATTTCTTAATACTATATCTCTATCTCAAACATACACAGAAGCCCTTTACTAAACCGCTCACGCCAAAAGCCACTACTACAATACACCAATTGTATTTCATAAGCGATATTTGTTTCGTGTTAAATGAAAAAAAAAATGTATGAAATTACATAGTATTTTGTCAGGACCGCAGTATGATTTCGTGTTAACCAAGTTTTCACGTAATCATTTTCGTGTTAAATCTTTTTCACTATATGTCGAAAAAGAAGAAATAAAATAACCTATCAGTGTCGGTAGTATTAGATTCGAGACTTCTTTCATTAAAACTATTATTATATCATATAGTTTATTTGTTAGCTTTTGGGTGGCAACAATATTAACAATAAATCAAATAAATGTAACAATAATTTTACCTCTAGTGTCCCCATATTTGTTTTATAATAAAACAATAATGTTCATCGTATCTTTATAACAATCAATAATTTCATTATCACTTCCGTTAACTCATTGTTCAAACCTATTGTTACATCATTAACAATAGAAATATCCCTATTATTATATATATATATATCTGTTATTGTATTCAAAGATCTTAATCTCGTGTTATATTATTTTCTTTCTTTCTTTTACAGCTGTAAGAGCAAATAAGAGTAAGTATGCATTGCGCTTGTGCCAACTTTTCGAAATCGAGACTTCGCCAAAAATACATGGATTAAAAAAATCTTATCGATGGGGAAGTCTTAAAACTGACAATGCTGTGCACCATATTGCAAGCAGTTAATGAGTTCAATATGAAAAACATGATTTGTCAACCTCGAAAATCTAAATTCAGTGGCTACTTATTTTGCACTTTAATTTCACGCAGCAAAGTTTACTATTACAGAAAAGAAAACAGGAATTCTGTTTTTCCGGTTAATTCAAAGTTAATATTGAACAGTAACACGACTTTCTCTTATGGTCAATACAAATATGGTGGAGGGACAATGACCTACTCATGGCCGGTAGTAGAAATGATTGCACTATATCCAAAAGAAAGTGCCAACAACATTGAACCAACATCATATAACATTTGAAATTTAATGCTATAAATTCAGTATAGCTACTTTTTTTTTCTTTTTTTTTTTTTTTTAATCTTTATTCATGCTGCAATCAGCGCAATAGCGCTATAAAGTAACAATCATACAAAAAACACAAATACAAAATGAGTGGAGAAGCTACCCAATGGTAACACTCCAAAACTACACAAAAATCACTATTGACTCTCTTCACTTGAGAGGAGATCATGAGGCCATTGTCTTTTAAGACGTCTAGGAGGGTTATTAGGAAGTGTTCGGGAACACAGGTGTTCAACTAAAAGGATTTGTGTGAGACTGAAGGTTAATATTAAGATCAGTCTACTATGGTTCGGTTGGAGACGTAAAAAGGAGCGTTTACAATGTTATAGAGAATTCTGGATTGTAGGGATTGGAGTCTTTGGAGATTTGAGCGTTTGGTTGAACCTCATAGTTCTATCCCGTACGCCCAGATAGGATTATAAAATAGATGTATAAATTAGTCTTTTGTTGTCTAGGGAGAGTTTAGATCTGTTGTCCAGTAGTCTTTTAAGTTGTCGAAAGGTTATATAACTACTTATAAACATTATTTACTGAAAAAAAGTTACAATTAAAAGTGATAGATTTTTTTATATTGGCAGTGTCTTTTTTTTTTTTTTTAATTGATTGTGGGGAAGGGACCAAGTCTTAAGCTATCCAAAGTCTTTTCTGAGCCCTTTTGTTACCCAAAGTTCGGAGCCTTCTCGGTGCGCTGTCGGCCTCCCGGCCAATGTTCTCTCGTTACAGACAACACCGTCCATCAGCGGACAGTGGCTGTAAGATAATCCTAGGAAGACAAAATTTAAGGGCAGCTCAGCTGGACTCGAACCCGGGACCTCCGCGTGCTAGTCCACCAGTTACCACTGAACTAATCCCTTCCCTTATATGTGCAGTTAGTAAAAAAGTTGAATAAAAACGTCACGGTAATTTTAGAGAAATTTCAAAAATTCCAAAACCTATTCGGCACTTTCTGTACGGAATTCTATTAATGCTTCTAATCAATAAATATTATACGGGTAATAGAACCATAGATGGTACTGAATTGAAACTTTAGAACAACAAAGCTTAACGCTACCGCTACCCAGAAAAAGCCAAACCTCGATTTTCCCGGAAAAATGATTGAAATAAGACGGATACGTATTTATTTATCTAGATATCATAATTAGTTTAAAGAAAATCATTGAAGGAATATTAATTTTAAGCATTATTCAATTTTTCACTTTCTGTTACTTCTAGTAAGTGGAAATATTCGGCAGGCCAAGATCTGCCTGGGAAATTATAATCAACGGAGATCGGAGGCCTGCATCGGTCTTAGTAGAACAAACTCTCTGCGTCCTTACGGGTTTCCTCCTGGGTCATTGTCAACTCAAAGGACACGTGACGAAGCTGGGTTTGGAGAGCTGGGTCTGCACATGCAGATTCTGTGGGGGAGATGGAGGCACCCTCCCTAGAAGCCCGTCAGATTATTAGGATTCCTTAGGGATTTTAACCTGATGGAAGTCTTGCAGACAGGGTTCGCTTGGAACATCTATTTGGTTGTTGTGGGCGTCTGCGTCACCAAGGAAACATAGCACAATAGATCGTATGGTCGCAGTGCATTGCCCACTCCCAAAAAAGGAAATACTGCGATCCTGTTAAATTTTCAGAATTGAGTTTTCACAAGAAATATCTGTTATAAGGTCCCTGAAAACGAAAAAAAAAGAAGGTTTTTAGCGAATAGTTTGTATGTGTGATCAAAAAAATCTCAAAAACCTGCGAAAAATTGCAGGTAGCTCAAACTTGGTATTCCGTTTAGATACTACAACCATATCTGACATGAAGGTTTCAGGCAAGATCCATCAACCGAAATGCTACTTTATGATTAGTTTGTACAGTTTTCCGCTATTTTCTTGAAAACAGCTCCAAAGATAGGTTAGGTTAGGTTAGGTCACTTTAGGTTAGGTAAAATATATTTCTTATAGTATCTACCACACATAAATACTTATCACCTCTTTTTAAAATGTTATCCTGGTAAAATCAAATTTTCTGGGTGTTCTAGGGGAACGGATAACTTTATGTTTGCCTCTAAAGTAGCATTTCAATACAATGTATGGTTCTGCTACTCTAAGGAACATTATAAGAAATCCAAATTTGAAGAGAATTCGTCTAATCAGAATCAGAAAAAATCGGTGCAACTCTACGATATAGATTTTGGATTTTTTCGAAAGGGCTACAATTTTTTTTTTTTTTTACTTCTTTTAAAGTCGGAATGTTTACTTAACAGGCCTATCATTTTCATTTGAAATTTTTTTCTGGAAAAAAAATTAATTAAGGGGGGTTCTGAGGAATTTACGACGACGTTAAATTTCAAGAATGACTTGTTTCAAAGAAGACAATATAATCATCCGCTGCGTAAATGTATGTACCCACCCGCAATTATACATTTGAAAGGCGATTGCAAGTTTCATTTTAACGCAATGACAGGAAGTTGTTTTAATGATTCATACTAGATTACTTTTTTCAATTTTTTTCATATATTTCCTTGGAAAGGTTACAAAGATTTTCTTATACATAAATAACACAATATATGTTTGTGACTTCTAATGTGTCTTTTTTAAGAAACAGAATATTATCTTCTTCCCATATATAATATAATGAGAAAATTTGACATTTGATAGACAAGAAGTGCAAGTAAGAGAAAGTAATGTGCAAATTTCAGACCTGATTGTGTTTTTCAAAATTCCTTAACTTCAGCGAAAAATCTATTTAATAAAAAAACTATTATCTATCAAGAAAAATAAAGAAAAATAAAATAAAAGGTTACTATTATCATTACTATGTTATCGTGAAATGAAATATATGATAATCAATTATCCTTTAGTTGCAGTTATATTTATTGTATGCCGGACAGAAAAATATATACATTAATACATTTTTACACTTTAAATATAGAAAAGTATTATATATATATATATATTGTTAGTATTTCAGTTTAAATGATGATTTTGTCATGACAACAGAATGTTATATCAATGTCGACAAGCGACTTGCAACGATTTGCGCTGGTAATTGGTGAACTTGGGAACAGCGTTTGCTTGTTATTTGTTATCAATTGTCAAACAAGCGGATAACGATGCTGTTGCATGTTTTTGTCAGGCATGTAGCCACGAATGGATAAGGCAGAGAAGGGTGTGGATGAAGGAATGGGTAGTGTTAGCGGAAGGGAAATAATACCTGCGCTTTGGTACGTCGTCAATTATACTATGGGAGGATGATCGTTCATCGATGAGAGGCCCAACGGCTGCAATAAGGGAATGAATTCACTTCTCATTCCCACATCACCAACAATACAATATAAAAAAAAAACATTCTGCACCCAAGAGAGTAATTAATTTGACAATTTTTTTAAATAAAAAATACTATATAAATTTTTATATATTCATGAAGAAGATTATTTTTGGAGAGAAGCTATGCCTCAGCAATCTTTATTAAATTTGATATACAAACCGAAATACAAAACTCTGTGTTCGCTTTCTACAGTCTTACCTTCGGCTGCAATAATGGGAATAAAGATTTGTAGGGAAGGGATTAACTCAGTGGTCAAGCACTGGACAAGCAGCGCGATGGTCACGGGTTCGAGTCCCTTAGATTTTCTTTTTCTAGGAGTCTTTACAGCTCAATATCCGGTGATGGACAGTGTTGTTTTTTACGAAGAAGGCACTAAGAGGCTTCGAGTGCCAATGGCCATATAAATTGACGCGCCTTAAATTAAAAAAAAAAAACTATTTTGGAATAAAAATATAAATGAAAAAGTAAAACTGAAATAGAAAACTCTTTCACTTATCTACTTAAGTAATTCTTCTATTTTTTCAACCGTCTTTGTGAGTTACCTAGGACTATAGCTAGGACTAGAGGCTCAAGTAATTCTTGTATTCCTTCAGCCGCCTATGTACGGTATCGAGGACTATAGCTAGACCAATATGCTCGGCTAGAACCATACTTATGACTTATACGAATCTAACTAAATTTTTTTATATGATTTCCTAGCCAGACTACTTGGCCACCGATCAAACCTAACGCTCCCCAACAAAAGGCAACTGTATATAATATCTTCTATGGGCTTAAGGACTTGGATTTTACGAATTGGAATATCGTTGAACGAGTATTAAGTTTGAGCATTATTCAATTTTTACTTTCTGTTACTCCCTTAGTAAGAGGAAGTATTGCGATCGTGTCAAATTTCGGAAACTCAGTTTTATTCAGATATTTTAAGCGGATTTTGAGGTCCTCTGAATTATGAAAACTATATTTTCAACAAGTGGTCTGTATGTGTGTGTGCGTAAGTGTATATGTAAGTAATAGCTCAAAAACGAAAAATCTTAGGAACTATCACCGCATCACGAAAGTTTCGAGCAAAATCCTTCAACAGAAATTACGAAAGTTTATTTTTTTCAGGTTTTTTTTTTGCCGCATCAACTGCCATGGTAATTAGCGCACTCACAAACTGCCTTTGGCATTCAACCAGACAACTCTATCTTACGAGAATCATACAAATAAATACATTCATTCCAATAAATCCATTCATCCCAAAATAAACACTATTTACACACACTTATACACATCTACCACTATTGGGGTGGAATACTCTATATTCTTCGCACCCCATTGCTTTTATGCTTAGATAAAAAAACAATATATATTCACTCCAAACCAAAATGTAAATATTAATGTATATATCTCTATATAATCTTTTTTCAGTTTTCTTTAAACTTCATATATTATTTACACACTTAAATAACTAATCACTTTTAAGTATTTGAAACATTTTCCAGTGAAAATTGATTATTTTAGGGGTTTCTGAAGGATCGGTAGCATCATGCTTTCCTTTAAAGTTCCAGTTCCGTACAATGTACGATATTTTTGCCTATATAATATTATTACACATTATGAATATTGCTAGAATTCCAAATTTGAAGAAAATCAGTTAACTGAATCAGAGAATTTATAGCATAGTTTTTTTTCAGTTCATTGGAATTTTCTTGAATACGGCTAAAATTATTTTCTTTAATCTTTGAATGCTGACAGATAAAATTGTATAAATCCTACTTGATAGATTTTTCTGCAAAAACTCTAAATTCTTAGGAAATTCTGCGGAATTGTTGGCGTTGAATGTCAAAAGTTGAGTTCCTTCAATGCTATTAATACTGTCCTTCTGGATTACAACGTAACTACATTGAAATGACTGCCTGAGCCAATAATGCCTACCAGCATGAGGTTACACTATTCTATATTTATGTTAGTACTCTGTAAAAAAAAAATTCGTGCTGTGGACTCAAAAGACTTTGCTGTGCAGTAAAAATTTAATTACGAAATTTATTTCACAATAAAACATCTTTTTTAGATTTGCCATTGTTCCATGTTTTATCCGTTTTCTAAGAGCTTGGAGAAACTAAAAATAATAGAAGAATGTAGGGGAGAGGAATATTGAGTACTCTCTCTCCGTGTGGATGCAGGGTGTGAATGTATTTATTGGTATGAATGTATTTATTAGCGTGATTGTATTTATTGGTATGCTTGTATTTATTAGGGAGTGCTTTTTTTTATCGGAATGTACGATGGTATGTGTGAGTATAAATAGTGTACATATTTTTTAGAATTTAGATAAAACAATTTTCAGGGGAAGGAATATTTCCCCTCTTAAATGCAAATAGCCTTCAGACATGAAAATATATTTTAAAATGAATCACTGATCAATGAAAAAAAAAAAAATAGCATATTGTAAACAAGAGTCCAGATATAAAATTCAATACAATTTAATTCTAGAAGCGAAGGAATATTTATGCACAAGTGCCCAAAATAATTTGATAAACAGAAGTTGGCATAACGGAGGTATTCACACTCACCATCGTCGACTGGATTGATGGCCAAGAAGGGATGTGTGGAACCTTGTTCTACACCAGAAGCTCCATCATACCTTGCTGGGCAAGATAGTGAATTGGATGCCATAATGTCAAAAAACTACGTGCCATCCCAGACTGCGGAGACAAGTTTAAGAAGGAAAAGAAAATATTGAGAGACGCTAATGACCACAGCTGTCGATGCGCAAAATAAAAAAAACTTAAAACACTGTATTTCTTGTTAATTTGTTTGCTCTTTTGATTAATTTGCTAAATTTAATATACCCAATTTTTTTGTGCAAAGTAAACAAATATGTAAAAGCATTACTCAAAGGGGAACAATTTTTCTAATAAAGTTTAATTTTCTAGGCTTTAAAATAATAAATAATAGATAATTAGGATACCTTTATACAATAATATTTACTGACAAAAAACTCTATTTGATATTCGTTTTATTTTATTCTGAATATTGTTATTAATTTTTTTTTTGTTAATAAAATAAAAAAAAATAATAAAAAACAAAACTAAACAATAGAAAATAAAAGAGGATGATTAAAAACAAGCGATGATAGATAACTATGAAAGATATTCACTATTTTTGAATATATAATTAAATTAACATTCGTAGTTTGTATAGAGTAGGACTTTGTCAGAACGGAAGGAACATAAAGTAACATAACCAGATGATATACACTAGATATAATTTGATGGTAACTACGTATATAGTGTACTTTTGTTATTGTGATGTCCTTGTTGCTGTTATTATTGCTACTGTTGGCTGTTGATGTTTGATGTTGTTTGATTGATATGACGAGCTTGACATGAGACAACATTCCTTCCATGGACGGCTGACAACTCGTCGAATACAATTTCCTTTCAACTTTAATCAGAGAATATATCTATAATACATTTAACGTAGGAAAAGCTCTTCACTTCTACCCATCATAAATACCTTATGATATTCCCCAAACTAGTTATATTCAGTAACAGATCTATTTAAATGTGATATCATATTCAGATCGTGTGGAAATTGCACAGGTATTTACAAATACTATTTAGTAATTACAAATTCAATATAATAACTAGTGTATTAGCTCTATTTCTTTATTTTTATAAATCTAAAGTGAAATATGGTTATATCTAGGTCTATGCCTATATAATAAATATTTATTAAAGAAATTTGCATTTAAGTTTTTACCTTTTTTGAGTTTATTTGAAAACAAAATCTTTTATTAATATTATTTTTTTAAATTTTAAGGCGCATTAACATCTAAGGATACACATTTTCCTCTCTATCGCCGAAATTACACATAGAACTTAATTTAATTTAATTTTTATATGTACACTTTACTTTAATTTTATACCAACTTTCTCACGAATTTAATATAATTCAGCTAATATAATTATAATCTAAATTATCACTGCTACGTAAGTACCTATGTTTGGTTGTGTAATTAATTTCTTTATAAAAAACCATGCTTTGACTATTGTACGCCAATTGTATACATTTATACATGAAATTATCATTGTATGTATACATAGAAATTATATTTAACATTGTTAAAAATTGAATTAATTTTTACTTTTTTAATTTTTAATTTACTATTAACATAATATCTCTCAAGAAGATATTATATTTGCAATTCAATTTTATCCCAAACTTCGTCAACAAACAATTTTTTTGGAAACTATTTCTTTTAACAATATATTAGGGCATCTTTATGCAGGAAGTGACGAACATCTACGTATACACTTTAAACGAGTGTCATTCAATAAGTAACAAGATAAATGGCTGTAGCACAGAAATGGTTTGTTTAATCAATACAATAGTTTCAGTTCGTCAAGTTGGCATTCATGTACTTAGTTTCTCATCAGCTGTTCGAGAGTATTTGGTAAGCATAACCTCAAATGTATTCAGTTAACAATGGCGAGTCCGCTCCGGCATGGAACCTCGGAAGTACAACGATCAGAGATTAGATTTTTAATTGCAGAGGGTATCAAAGATAGTGAAATCCACGAAAGAATGTTGAAAGTACAGGAATAATTTATTGTTTGAATCGTTTGAACGTTACAAAAGGGTAGAACAGTTTAAAAGTGGCCGTGTATGTGTCTGTGACGAGCAACGAAGTGTACGAACGGTTGAAGTTGCAACTTCCTCTCTCGAATTTGGCATTATAGCATGATTCAGGACAACAGGCGTATTACTAATGAACTGATAGCTGAAGAAGTGCACGCTGGAGTAATTATTAAACAAGTAATAAAGTAAACTGTCCATAACATTACTAAGTACAAGAAAACCTGTGCGAGGTTCCAAGACATCTAACGGACGCCCACAAAGAAACCAAGAAAAAGTGGGGTGGGAGATCCTTCCACATCCCCCCTACAGCCCCGACCTCGCCCCATCAGACTTCCATTTGTTTGGATCCCTTAAAGAGGCTCTACGTGGGAAACATTTCCAATCTAATGAAGAAGTTAAAAATCAGGTGCAAAAGTGGCTTCGAGATCAATCCAAAGAATTTTATGCCAGAGACATACTCAAATTAGAAGAACGATGGGACAAGTATACAAATGTGCTGGGGGTTTATGTTGAAAAGTAGCCAAAGTTTTGTATTGATTAAATTAACCGCTTCTGAGTTACAGCGATTTGTCTCATTACTTAATGAATGACCCTCGTATGTAATTTAAATGTTGATCTCCAGATATAAGAACATAGTCTGATGTATTATTTGGTAAATTGAACATTTTTTTTAAAATAAACTTTAATAATACATCGTAATAATTTGCGCAGCCCCAAACCTGTGATCCATATAACAAACAATAGCCCTACTTAATGCATTGTATATCTGCAATTTTGTTGAAAACAGTATTATCAATGTTAAATCAAAATTAATGAACTACTAAATGAATCGTAGTTAGTGTGGTTCCCCAATATCTATAGCAGCTCATAACCTCTATTTTTTTCATTATTGTACCACCAAATTTCGTTACATGCTGGCTAACCTCAACTTTTTAAAATCTTAACTTGCATACCGTCTTCAAGTTTATATTTTTCAAAATCATTTATAAAGAATGAGTTATTTGTCTGTCACATTTAAGGTTTGTAATTTTTTTGTAAGTAATTTAAAAAAAATCAAATAAAGATCTATTATTATTATTGTTATTAATTTGCAATTAATTAAAAAGTACTATTTAATAACAAATTTTTGACTATGTAATGAATAAAATATCTTTGTGTATTCGAAAATTTGTCTTCAGTTTACATAAGTATATTCTTTCTTTGTAATCTTCTCTCTTTGGTTACAACCTCAGTTCGTTACTATTTGTAAGGCCAAAATTTGTTTTGTAAGACATTCTTGTTTTTGCATATTGTTGCTAAATGTCGAGCTAGTTAGAGTTGAATAATATTACTTTAAGTCACTTGTGAGGAAAAATAACGGCTGTTTATACTTTCTCTCGCTTGTGATTAAAAGTAAAACTTCACTCATTATTTTTGATTTAATAATTGTCAACATTATCACACAATTGTAGTAAAAATATTATTTCTGCTTGAAAACATGGTCCCGGTTCAGTACACAAGAAAGTTAATGTTCAACCAAATAGATCAGCATTCCTCGACCCTGAGTGTTTACTTTTAGAATGGATTACTTGATCCATGTGATGTGAACTTAATTTGTTTATTATTATAGTCAAGTATATTATTTCGCATTGAAATGCAACAAATAAAAATCTTCTCATGGATATAGTCCAATAGAATTTTATTTATAAAGGTAACATAAAATGTCCAATTTGTATTCAGTGTCTTGGAACAAATTGTTGTTGAACAAGAACGAATAAGAGGAATTACATACGAGAAGTAGAGCAAGGGGTCGCTAGGCTCAGCTCATAATATTGTATGCACCAATATATAATTGCATAAAACGTACAAGTACACACTTCAAGCATGCATTATCCTAGACTTCACAATATAGCCCTTGACTATTAAAAACTTCTGAATGTTACGGAAGGTAAATGTTAACTGCAAGGAAATCCTACATAAACGCTTCACTGAATATGCGTTCCATTTTTTGCAATTTATATCATACTTAAGGAGTAATTCCTGTTTATGGTAACTAGTTAACATTTTTTTAATTATTTATAAATGGTTCATATTTATAAAAACATATGTAACTTATGATTATTTTTTTTTATGTTATTTTCTGAAAAATTTCATTCAAGGGTTGTACAGAGATTTCATTTCCTTAATTATAAAGTTTGACAGTTTGATGTCAAAACTTGATTATAGAAGAAAATAAAATGTATTAAGATCGAACAAGTTTTATGTGAATGATATTTCTAAAGAGGGTTGAAACTGTTATATTGAAAAGTACAATTCCTTTTTCCGCCTTCATCACACTGTCTCTCCTTTTATGTATCTTTAAATCAGTTAAGTTGTCATATAGTACATTTAACTTTTCTATATATTAATTTTCATTTATTTATTTATTAAATTAAAACGGATATTACAATGCAACATGGCTGGAATTATTACTCAACTTTTCTGCAATATATTTCTCTGTGATTGGTAATTTTTTCCAATCTTCCCTGAAGTTTTTTCAGTATTTCTTCTAACTTCTTCTTTGTAATTGTCGCCAAATCGTTTCAGTCTTCCATAAATTTCCTCTTTTGCATTCCAAATATTTTTTTGATTTGATATCACATCAGTTCCAAACGAAAATCAAAATAAATAAACTTAGTAGTGGAGTTTTTGTAGGATTGGACTGAAGAAAGTGATATAAGATAAATTATTTACACTTACTGAACAGTATGTATTAATTATTTATAAACTAATGCAAGGACTTTACAATGGTGGACTAGTAAAGAGTACGGTAGCGTGAAAGAGAGTGACAGACTAAGCTGGCAGAGTGACGGTTTATAATGACTTCTTGATATGGACTTAAAAGATGTGGTTTGAACGAGAGAGAGAGAGTTGAGAGTAGCTGCCTTTTTATATATTTACTCAACTTACCAACTCCTTAACTAGTCCTTAACTTCTCCTTCCACTATCGTTAGGTGAGTGGATCAATTCATTGCGTCGGCCAGAATCTTAACGGTCGGACGTGTCACGCCTCACATGACATATGGACTGATGCAGCTTGAGGGTGGCGCTTTATATTGTATATATATCAGACAAGGCATGTCAAAAGCCGTCACGGCAATGCGTCCTGGCGATCCATTACAATTTCAATAAACTTCAATAACTTTATTGACGTAATTCATAATGTTGTCCCTCTTTTCCTTAACACTTAAACGTAGTTACCACGTATACAACTGCATTTACTGTTTTGTTGCATTAAGAGTTGTAAATCAATTTCATAAGTATTATGCATCAGTGCTATAAGACGCCAAACACATACAGTTATGCATAAATGAAGAGCTAGTGGCTACAAGGTGAGTGATAATATATCCTAGTACATCTACTCTAACTCCCTTTTGGTATTTGGATTCCTTCATAGTAGTCGTCTGTAAAAATATATGAACAAGTTGAAAGTGAATATATGTTGTGGTTGAATGTTGGGTTGTGTCAGTGTTGTACTGTTACTGATATTAAAATGGGATATTCGCAGAGAACTTTTAGAATCTGAATTTGTAGCTATCCATTTCCTCCAGAAGGATCGAAATGTGATGTAAGTGATTAGAAGTGCTCATGAGTGCTGACAAATTTGCCAGATCGGTTATTCACACTGATCTTCTTGTGCTAATCTTTGACTTTATTACAAACTGAATGAAAAGGATGTACTACTATATTTTGAGTACGCACTAAATTATTTCTTATTTATCTATTGTTTATGAGTTCTGACGGATGATAATAGAATCTAAACTTTAATATAAGCGAGAGATAAATAGTTCGATAAAATTAATGGACTAAGGTTTATACATAACGGGAGCTATGAGGAGTTGTCCCACAACTATGATTGAGGTTATTTTCAATATCATACCTCTTCACACTGTGGTCGAAACATTGGCAAGAAAGCTATCCTCAGCATATCGGGAGGGTAAGGGAAGGGAAGGGTGATTGGCACAAAGGAATGGTTACTCCTATCTGCAAGCTCCCCCCTTTAGTGTTCTCCTAGGGATAAAATGAAAAAGTAGTACAGCTTTTTTTAAGAATTTCTTGTGGAGAGAGTGGACCAGGAGAGAGTGGAGCAGTGAATCTGCTCTTACTGGCATTAAGGAACATGCCTTTATATGGTATTCGGATGGATCAAGAACCCCTGGGGGTGCTGGGACCGGAGTGTTTGGGCCAAGGACCAGATACTCGGAGCCTAGCGACAAGTTTTCCAGCATCTTCCAAGCGGAAATTCACGCTTTCGGAAGATGTGCCCAGTTTAAACTCAACAAGAAATATCGGAATCAGGAGATTGTATTCCTATGCAATAGCCAAGCCGCGCCATAAAGCACTGAGCTCATATGTTTTCAGATCAAAAATGGTATGGGAATGCCTCGACGAACTCAATAACCTGGGCGGGAATAACTCTGGTCTTATAAGGATATAAGATGACCGACACCCTGGAAGGTAAGGCACTACACCTCTTTTGGGGCATGAACCCTTCTGTGGAATAATCAACCTCTTCAAGAGGAACTTACAAATGAGGAGGAAAAAAGTGGGCATAGCTCTGGAAAACTCTTCAAGGACTGACATACCCATAGCTAATACCGTCTGGGCGGTTATAAACCACGCTCAGTCTGGGTAGAAATAGGCTTTGCATTTTGACGGGTTTCCTCAGGAGTCATCTGAAGAAGCTGATCCTAGAACACGACAGCACATGCTGCAGATTCTGTGGGGAAATGGATGAGACTCTAAAACACCTCCTGACGGGCTGCGATGCTTCCATCCAGAGAAGATTTGGGAGCCTGGGATGTTACTAAATGAAGACATACCCTACCTAGAAACTTCCCGAATTCTGAAATTTCTTAGAATCTTTATCACGTATGGAGTGGTCTCACCCTGGCACCAGTGATGTGGCAAAATAGACCTCTTTTTGGTCGCAGACTCTCTCGGCAAACGGAAACATACTATTTCTCCGCTAGATTGCCGTAGTAAAATCACATTACTGACAAGTCATTACTTGTCAGTAATTCTGACAAAAAATGTCATTAAGGATTCTATTTTATAGTCCTTGCAGAGTACATTTGAAGAGCTTCCCGAAGAATACGATAGAATCAGAAAATTAAAATAAAAATAATTATTACTAATGCAATAAAAATACTATCCTTCTAGCTTATAACTTCTCTAGCGGCAGGACAGAAAATCAGATTTAATATAATAAAATCTGATGCAGGCTAATTGAACAATAAGAGTGCTCCCAAAATTTTAGTTTCAATTTTATAAAGAATGAGAATTGAGTCACTGCTTAAAGAATATCGTGGGAGCTTTCTTTGACCTAGGTCCCTGGAAAGTTATTTAATTCTCAAGTGAGTATCTGGTATCGTCCTGGTGACGAATGTGTATATAATAAACCTTTGATATCTGCTTCTGATTATGATATTTGATCAGTTTTGGGAGGTAAAGCTCACCTGAAAAAGTAGATATTACACTAATTTTAAGAGTAAAAACCGTTCATCTGGGATTTTATACGTCATAGCATGTGTATTTATGTTGTTCCTGACCGGTTTCGGATTCTCATGCATTGATAGAGTAAGGTTATGAAGTTCGTGTAGACAATTGTCTTCAACTTTATATTTCTGTTGATTCCATTGTTCTAATTTTAAGTATTGAACTAAATTGTATTATTTACTTCCAAATACAGATAAATAACAGGAGAAACGATTACATTTCACAAACAAACAAGTTCACACAGAATATGTTGCAATAAATAGTCAACAACACTTGAAGTCAACGCTCTACACGAAGACTTGATAGCTTTTACTCTGACAGTGGATGAGAAATCGAAACCGGCAAGGATCAAACATAAATATGCCTGCTGCGGCGGATAAAATACCAGATGTTACCCAAAACTGTTCATACAACTTTGAATTATGTTTCAAAGGGACTTCATTAACCTAACAATAACTAATTAATTTAATGACTGCTTTATGGTATTGAAAATATCATTTCTTTATTCAACAAATAACCAACATTTAATAACGTATTAATAACTAATTTGTTGTTGACTACTTATTGCAAAATATTGTGAACTTGTTTTTAATAAGACTACTTGTGAAATGTAATCATTTCTCGATTTATTTACCTCCATTTTAAAGTAAATAGTAAAGTAATGCCTATTTTTTCAGGCGGGCTTAACGTCTAACTTCCAAATTAGGTGTCGTGGACGGGAGCGGAAGCACCTACTTTACTGTTAACATTTTCATACCAATATAAAATTTAACAGTTATACGCGGGACTCGAACTGGTGATCTCCCACTTACAAGTCCATGCTCATAACCACTACACCAACACTCGCCCTTCCATTTGGAAGTAAATAATACATTTAGTTCAAAACTTAGAAATAAAACAATGGGATATCTACAATTGGAACTAGAAGAATATATTATAATTAATTATAAAACATTTATAAAAGAAGATTCTTTATATCAATTGTATTTGTTTTAATAATTTGTTTGTATTTGTTTTAATATTAATATTGTTTTATAAATGATTTGTAAACTTAATACTCAATTAAATATGCAAATGATTTTACTAAAGTAAACAATGAATAAATTTGGGCCTGCAAAATTTATGAGCAAAACATTAATTTATAAAAAAACATGATGCTGTTTTCTAAAAACAATAAACAAAGATGTTATTTATTATTAAAAATGTTACTTCTAATCTTTCTTTTATAAAATACTTTTTTGTTTTTATTTTGTTAAAACAATTATCAGATTTTTTATTTTTAATTGACTTTTTTTAATTGTTAAATTAATTAAATGTTGTTAATTTAACAAACAGTCTATGTTTCTTATTTGATTATCACATTCTTTATAATATATTATAAAATTCTTACAGAAAATGTAGCTAACAACACAAAAGGCATTTTAATGAAATGGTTCACATCTTCAGGGCAAAAAGAAGGACAATGACCGTATCTCATCGTATTGTAAATTATGTGAGATTGTGACTTGTCTTAAAAGAGCTTGTCTTGATTCCGCACCATTTTCAGATCTTTTTCCATCATCACAGTTTGGATTAACGAGACTAAACGGAAGTGTTCAAAGTTAACACAATATGGCACCGTAATAAGAAAAACGAGGACTGTTATGAGATGAAGCTTCGATATCAAATTGGCATCAAAAAATACATCAAATTTAGAAGTCACCAACGAAAATTTCTTTAGATCTTCCATGAGATCATCAAAGGAAATAATAGATGATCTTCCTAAACTACTCGTATTATGGACTATGGTGGAAAAAACTATTATAAAAATTACCTGTAGCTGTGTAACGAATGGTGTAAAAGAAGAACATGCTGGATAAGATCTGGTATTTTATCCGTCGCAGCATGCATATTCATTTGGTTCCTGACCGGGTTTCGGATTTTCATCCATTGTCAAAGCAAAATCACCAAGTTCGTGAAGACAGTTCACTTCAACGTAATGTTTATGTTACCCTCACACTTGTTGGTTAAGTTTAACATAACCTTATAATCTCCCCAATATACACAACCAATAAACCAACAAGTGTGAGTGTAACAGAAATATTAGTTGTTGAAGTGAACTCTTTACACGAACTTGGTGACTTTGCTCGGAAGATGGATGAAAGTTCGAAACCGGTCAGGAACCAAATGAATATGCACATGCTATGATGGATAAAATAACAGAAGAACATTTAACATTGGCTGGTTCACTAAGCGGTACTAAAAAAAAAGAAAAAAGACCAGTCCATTTATGTACGTTCTAATGACAAAGCTTATTTGTTAATTGTTTCATATATGCGGTCTTTGTCAAACCTACCAATCTATTGGAAGTAAGAAATTTGACAAATAGTATGGCATCAGCTTGCCGGGGCATGTTTGCATTGAAGGGCATGAGATGGCTGACGCCCTGGCCAAGTTAGGTGCTAGGACCCCGCTCCTAGGACCGGAATCTTTTTGTGGGGTCAGCGACCAGTTTCTGTTGGAGGAACAAAGGAAGGAGGAAGAGACGAGGAGATCTCAACTCTGGTACTCCCTCCCCGGTTTGCGGTTGGCTAAGATCTGCTTGGGAAATCTTAACCAACGGAGATCGGAGGCTTGCATCGGATTGAGCAAGAACAAGCTCCACGTTCTTACGGCTTTCCTCATTGGGCATTGCCGACTTAGAGGACACCTGGTGAAGCTAAGTTTGGAAAGTGACAACTCATGCTGATTCTGTGGGGGGAGCTGGAGGAAACTCCACTATATCTCCTAACAGACTGCAAGGCTGCCTCGAAGACTCAAAACCTGGATAGCTACCAGGTAGAGGAGGGGGATATACCCTCTCTAGAGCCCGTCAGGGTATTGGGATTCCTCAGGATCTCAACCTGATGGAGGTTTTGTAGAACGGATGTTCAAAGGTCATCTGTTCGGGTGCTGTGGGCAATAGCCTGCGGCACCCAGGGGGCATAGCACAAAAGATCGAAACGGGTCGCGGTGCATTGCCCCCCTTCGAAAAAAAAAAATGGCATCAGCTTAAGTTCAAGAACGTTCAAAAAGGTAAAATGTCAAAAGCTTTGATTTCAATGCTGCAGAGATATTTTAGTGTCAAGCAAGGATTTCCATGCAAAGTTTTCTTACTGCCGTAAGAGGAAGCATTGCGATTGGGTCAAATTTTTGAACTTGACTGTTCACTGGGAAATACTTGTTTCGGGGAGGTCCCCGGAAGTATGAGAAAAATGTATTTAAAGAATAGTATGTATGTATATATGTGAGTGTCAACCACTAGTAGTGTAATTTTACTAAATGAAATATTCAAGTTTTGCGCGATTTTATCAAATCTTTTTTCTATCAAGCTTTGTTTCACTATTCTCACTTTTATTGTAACATTTTTTAGAAAATAGGATTTTTTAGGGGGGTTCTGGGAAATACAGATTTGAAGAAACTCGGTTTTCTAAAAGAAGTGCACTTTTATAGAATAGGTTTGAAATTTGCTCGAATAGGTTTGGACTAGGTATAGCAACGATGTAATTTAAAGTTGGAATGCTAAAAGCATATTATATATAAACTATCATTTTTATTTGAAATATTATCCTAAAAAAAAAAATATATATTTTAGGAGTTTCTGCAGTATTAGTGGCGTCATCTTCTGGACTATAATGTAATTAGTTCTACAATCTGCCAAGACAGTAGGGATTAGCTCAGTGGTTAGCGCACTGGATTCCCACGCGGAGGACACGGGTACGAGTCTAGCTGTGACGCCCTTAGATTTTTGCTTCCTAGGAGCCTCTACAGCTCACTGTCCGGAGGCCGGCAGTGCACTGAGAGGGTCCCGAGCGCCAATGATCATAGATGCTAACGCGCCTTAAATTAAATAAATAAATAACTATCTGCCAGGGGTGGTACTTCTCCTCCACGACCACTGGTGCAAATGAGTGAATCATCAAGGGACATTTTGTCGTGTTAGTCTGCTTCTTTTTGTGGTCATCGACCGGTTTCAGGCGTTCTCCCATCATCAGGATGTTTTTGTCAAAACAATGTGATAGCATAGACTTGCTTACTTACTTACTTA
Organism: Triatoma infestans; assembly: GCA_011037195.1. Classification (NCBI taxonomy): domain Eukaryota; kingdom Metazoa; phylum Arthropoda; class Insecta; order Hemiptera; family Reduviidae; genus Triatoma; species Triatoma infestans. The sequence goes on along the minus strand of JAAEAF010005672.1, from coordinate 22,878 downwards.
CTTAGTCGGACACCTCTTCAGACCCTAGGGTGTCGAGGTTTGCAGAAGGAGCTCCATCTTTCCCTATCTCTGGCTAAATTTTTGGCCTCTTCCCATTTGACCCCTCTTTTTGTTATGACCTCTCGGAGGTTATCCTCCCAGGTAATTCTCTTTCTTCCACGGGGCCTTCTTAGCAGTCATTCGCGTTTCGCATGCTTTCTTCGGGTACCTCTCGTCACGCATCCTACACACATGTCCGAACCATCGTAGCTGATCTCTCTCAATAACTTGAGATACTGGTTCACTTTTAAGTGTGGTTCTAATGGTGGTATTGCGGATTCTGTCTCTTCTGGTTCTCCCTGCCACTTTTCTTAAATACCTCATTTCCGCGGCTTGGAGTCGGCTACGTTCCACTTCTCTTAGAACCCATGATTCACTTCCATATGTCAGCGTTGGAACGAAGGTCGAACGGAAGACTGCCATTTTTGTGTCCTTTGTTACTTCCTTTTTACTGAGAAAATTTCTGTTTATGGCGTAGAATAGTCTTCCTGCGGCGTCTACTCTTGGATTGATTTCATTTTTGAATTTGCCGCTCTTACTCAGCATCATGCCCAGATATTTAAACACAGACACTTGTTCTATCCGTTTTCCGTCTATTTCTAGTTGTACTTGTTCTTCACTCCTAGACACTGTCACACATTTAGTTTTGGAGGTGTTAATTATCATCTTTCTCTTTTTTGAGCTCTTCTGTCAGTATATTGATGTTGTAATGGAATCGTTTGATGTGTGTGATTCCTGGAGTAGCAGATGTCTTGAAGAGGGCGGAAGTTAGTTGAGAGATTTTGGGAAGTTAGTGCTCGAATAATTAAACGGTTTATATAAAAATAACTATAATTGAACAACACTTTGAACGTTAGAAATGGTAACTAATAATTATAATTAAATACTTAGTAATAAATAGAAGATAAATTAGAATGATAAAATAACTAACTAAAGTGCACAACTAAGAGAATGATAAGTTTGAATATAACTGTGTATAGACGCGTAAACTGCCGCTCGTGTATATAGACGTGCTCGTATGGTTGTAGATGATATAATGATCTCGTCGTATATGATAGAGTTTATATATTGCTGTGTTCACACTCACACCAAGACATCTGTCCTAGTGTGCGACCTTCGTAGTTTGGTGACCTTATTCAGGTCAGTTCAGTGGCCAACCTAATCGCGGTGCTTGCTTATTGATGTACAGTATTGATGAAAAGGCTTTGTTAATCGTTTGTTTGGCCGCGGCTGTCTTGAAGCCGGCGGCCAACTAGGTCGCAGGTTTTATTACTGCCACTCTTTGTTAAGATAGCAGCTGGCTTGAACCACTAGTTGTAAATTATTATTTATTTGGTGTTTGACTTTGCCGATGTCAATGACTTTGCCATGTCATTACAATGTTCTCTTGCAGTTTTTCTCCATTGTCCGCTATGAGAACCAGGTCGTCTGGAAAGCTAGGATTGAAAAACTTGTCGGCCTTAATTTCCAGAACCCTAATCTCGTTTTTCTGGCACGTCTTTTAAAGTCTTTTAGTAACTTCATCCATTAGGATGATGAAGTAGAGTGGGCTCCCTATATCCCGCTGTCGGACCCCCATCCGTGTGATGAATTCCGCCGATTGCTGATTGGAGGTTCTGACATAGTTTCTGCAAGTTTTGTAGAACGTTTTTATTCTGCATATTATAGCTTCGCTAACCTGTTTGTTACTGAGCGCTGTCCATATCGTTTCCCAGGATACTCTGTCGAAAGCCTTTTCTAGATCTATGAAACATAGGTAAACGGATTTTCCGTACTCTATGGATTTCTCACATATTTGTCGCATTGCATAGACTTGCATACAGCAAATTTAGTTGATACACTGAATATAGAGTCTGATGGTTAGAAATATATCTCTGTTGCTTTTCAGCTCTGCGTTACCAACCACAACAACAAATGAGTAAATTTTGATGATAAAACCAAATTTGCCATTTTATATGTCAGTAGTTGTATAAATAGTAGTAAGAGAAAGTCGTGTGAGTGTTTCACACCAGATTCCTTTTTCATTCACACTCACTTCACTTACTCTTTTCACACTCATTTCACAGCTCAGATTGTCAAATTTTCCTAATACTCCAATTTTCACTAAATGTTTGGTTAACCTTCATTATAATGAAATGCCGTTTTCGAAAGAAGTCCTAAACCAAGTACAAACTCGTCCAGAGTGGACATTTAACCTCATTCGAAGACTAAACATGTATATATCTACATATGTAGTATGTGATTTCTATTGTTTTTTTTTTATTTAAGGCGCGTTAGCATCTATGGTCATTGGCGCTCGGAACCCTCTTAGTGCACTGCCGGCCTCCGTACAGTGTTCTCTCGTTACAGACAACACTGTCCATCACCGGTTTTTGTATGCTGCATTTTTATTACTGTTTTCATAGAGTTTTTTAAGTTGTCCACAGTGAACCCATAAGCTTCAGAACAGGATACATCTTTCCTGTATTTCCATAAGCAACTGGTATCTCAATAATATGCCAAGTCTGTTCCGAAAGTCTGCCAATAATTTTACCCTCTAAGTGGCAAGCATACTGCAATTTTTTGATGAGTTTCTAATTATAACTAGTAGATAATCTGAGTCCAAGAGTAGAGTAGTTCAAGTGAGAAATTGTGAACAAGTGCTACGTCAAGAATATCAGATAACGTCACTAGGTTAATATTACACAAATTATCATTATATTATTTCATAAATTAATTATATTACTATTTTATTATTATTATTATTATTACTATTTTATTATTATTATTATTACTATTATTATTATTATTATTATTATTATTATTATTATGTTATTATTAAAGTATAATATTTTACGGACACGGATATTCCGTCAGCAGACGCTCGATGAAAGATTGAATTCTTGGACTAGACTGTAAAGATAATGCCAAGCAAAATGATAATACTCTTGTAATTTAGTCAGTTGACGTGTATTGACGAGTTGAACCACAGTTAGAAAGAAACATCCAGATAACCTACATGGAATTCGGATAGTGAGCTGTAGAAGCTCCTAGGAAGAAAAAAAATCTAAGGACTCCGCGTAGGAGTCCAGTACGCTAACCACTTAGCTATTCCCTTCCCTGATTTCCTATGTTGTTTTTTTTTTTTTAAATAATCTAATCAAATAGAATAATAAAGTTATAACATTATTATTGTTTTAAAACATTTGTTTAACGAGAATTCAATTAAAGAATATCCATATTGTTATTTAACAAAAGACTATACAAATATTTCGATTACATTACAATGAATGGTTACGTGGTTACTACCACTGTTTGAATGAATATAATATGAAAATCGAAAAGCTGATAATATGCCCTGGGCTGGAATATATGGACATAATAATAGGGACAAATACAATTTAGAATAGAAGCAAAATCCAATAATAGTGGAACGGGTGGAGGTGGCGGGTATTGGGTTTTAGAAACATACAATGACACAAAATGGGAGTGACACAGAATGGAAGTGAATAAACGATTGCCTTACAAAATGTCCAATGCTCATTACCAAATGTTTTTTTCATTCAACAAGGCTATTGAAAAGAGTGTCTTTTCTCTAACTGACCCCCCACCACCCTCACGGACTAGATACTGTGGTTTTTTTTTTTTTGTTCATCTATTTACAATTAGATAAGTCTTTTATGTATCCACTTTTACATTATTATTGATCTTTTTAGTTTTATTAAATTTTTGTAAACTAATTTAGAAACTGAATACTGGAATTCCTGTTAACAAAAATTGTTGTTATCCAGTTAAATCCAAAGTAGTAAAATAATAAAATACTTAGGTTTTCAAGTTGAGACCGCATCAGTGGGTTCGGTTTTGCTCGTAATAATATAGGCTCTTTAGGGTAGCGTTGACTTGACTACCAAACAATACTCATTAGTTCCACAAATTTGGCATCGTGTGTTATTTATTGAATTCGCTAGAATCGCTAACGTATCTTTGAGACCACAATTTTTAATAAAAGGGGTACCAGAGATCGCGAGTCCATCATAAATTCACCCCAGCTTTTCTCCACAGATTTTAAAGGTGTTGATCACAATTACTTTTTACGTTCTTTCTCCTCCGTGTTGGGAATGAACTACTTGCGGCATTATTCCTAATGAGAGTCTCGTTGATAGACTGGATTATGTAGCATAAATAATAATCATGCTTGAATTCCTAATTGCTATTTATTTTCACCGCGTATAAAAGATAGATCTTTAATATAAGTCTTTTATTATAGAGTATTTTCCTATCAGAATTGCTAGAAAGTTTTTGAAGAAATTGAGATTAATTTGCATCGGTATGCTGAGTGCAGCAAGCTAATCTATTATTTGAACAGCTCTCCTTTTTGTTGTAATTGTCTTTTACTTGCTGACAGAGAAATTGTCGAATTTGATTGAATTTTTACCGGAATTTTTGTGAATTATATCTTCAACTATTTTTTTATGAACATGCTACAATAATAGCATGAACTAACTACAATAATGGAGTAAAATAGATAGAATTTGGTGATGATCCTTTAAAACTCATAACTGCCTTTATATTCACTTCGTAAATAAGAGTTGAAAAGTTAAGAAATATATATACAATTCCTTTTTTCGTTAAATTTTTTAATACTTTTGATTATGTATGAGGTCTCTCCTGGCGTTTTTCTGTTTTTGTAAGTTTTTTAATATATTACTTTGTTCTGTTGGAGTAATATAATTAATGGAAAATTCGACACTTTTTAAAACCGGTATTGATATATTCAATTATATCCTGATATTGAAGTTCATTGATGGTATGTTGGATGCAGAATGTGTTGTCAAGATGTGAAGTTATTCAGAGACATTTTCCATGATAGCCTGCTTCTTTTTGAGGTCATCGACCGGTTTCGGGCATTCGCCCAAGTTCAGGATGCGTTTGTCACACAGTGTGCTAACACAGACTTGCACAGAGCAAATTCAGTTTACCACCCAGCTATCTTTTAAATGTGTTTAAAACCTAATTATAAAATGAATATCCCTCCTACAACGGAGTTTAAGATTAGACTCGTTGGATGTTTCCATTTTAAGAAAAATATGCCCCTTTAAAAACCCAAACACGTGTTCCTTTTTCCACTCAGTTATCACCACCCTACCCCTATTGACCTAGTTCAAGAGTTTAATTTTTAAATATATTTAAAACATTAGCCAGTATGTAAACTGAATTTGCTTTGTGCAAGTCTGTGTTATCACATCGTGTGACAAACGCATCCTGAAGATGGACGAAGCCCGAAACCGGTCGATGACCACAAAAAAGAAGCAGGCTATTACGGAAAATGTCTCTGATTCATTGATGGTGTGTTGGATGCAGAATGTGTTGTCAAGATGTGAAGCTATTATTTCGCATTTTTCTTTAGTTTTTTCTGTAGTTGCCGTAAGAATCTTAATGTTTGTATAGTGGGATATTGTCTTAAGATCCGTCTAGTTTCTTTCCAAAGATTTGGACCTCCTATTCTTATCTCCTGAAGATGTTCTGTATACTGAATCAGTTGATGCTTTGATGTATAGTTTCTAGTTCTTAGCCAAAGTCTTCGGATCCTGCTTTTCCGTACTAGGTGCTGAAATTAGCTTGGTGTTTGACTTGTTTGTTTTCTGTTTACGGTCGTGGGTCAGTGTGTTTTTTATATGCTGCATTTTTATTACTGTTTTTATAGTGTTTGTTAAGTTGTCCACAGTGAAGCAATCAACTTCAGTACAGGAAACCTCTTTCCTTTATTTCTAAATCTCAATGATATGTCACGCCTTTTCAAATTTTGCTAATAATTTTACCCTCTAACAGGCAAGCATACTGCAGTTTTTGATGCTTTTTAATTATAACTAGTAGATAATCTGAGCCCAGTTATGAAGAGTAGTTCAAGTGAGAAATTGTGAACAAGTGCTACATCGAGAATTCAGGTGGTAACGTCGCTGGGTTAATATTACACAAATTAATTATAATATTATTATTATTATTATTAGTTATTATTGGTGTAAGACTTTACGGACATGGATATTCCGTCAGCTGGATTTCGATTAGAAATTAAATGTTTGGACCAAAATGTAAAGATAATGCTAAGCAGCCTTTGCAAAATGATAATACTCTTGTAATTTAGTGAGTCGACGAATACTGACGAGTTAAACCACAGTTAAAAAGAAACATCCAGATAACGTAGATCGAATTCGGATAATGTAGGACACACTGCCAGAAAGTGCGCACAATCCTCCCTTACATTCTGATTACACATGGAACGGAGTTTCGGATTCTCTGGCAATACAAGGACTATAATTCAGAAAAAAACAGTTAAGCCCTCAGTTTGAAGAGCTAACGCAATTCAATTAATGTAAGGACGTCTGAGGTAGTCTATTCTACAAAGCTGAACAACTACCACTTAAGGTCTAACTGCTTATAAACGGTAAAACGGGGAGATCCTCTTGCGCAAGCTCTCAGACACTTCCTGATGTCTTAGCTATTAATGAAGTCATCTGAGGTTTCCATAAAGACATGTTATTTAATAAAGAAACTCAAATTACAACCATAATTTTGTGCAAGCTTAGGTTTACTGATTGAGTGGGTAGTGTATAGAGAAGAATGAAGAACTGCATTAACGGCTGGTAGTGGGGTGTTAGTTAGAGTTCTTGCTTGGTCTAACGTTTCTTTAGCTGGTTAGGTAGCTTGTAGAGAACTACAAAGTCTGTAAAGGGGCCTGAAAAGATAGGAGAGTTGATGGAAGAGATTGTTAGATTACTTTTTGGAAATCATTGCTTGTTTATCATCTCTGGAATTGTATGTAGACTCATGCAGTTTATTTTAAACTTTCTTAACTTTCTGTGTTTCAATCTGACTTAAGCTCTGAATTTGGCGAACTTAAATACGATTTCCATTAGCGGCAATGTTCCATAATAAAATGTAGTCTCACTTGTTCTCTTTGAAAGAAAGATCTAAAAATCGAGATAAACGATACCAAAGACTGATATAATTACATGAGATTAAAGTATTAAGCGGCAAATAGATCTATTACTGTGCCTGGAACATCCTCAGATTTGTGTTGCGAAAGAAAAGACGTGTGAGGTAATATTGTTAAGTGCAGAATTCACGTTATATCCTATTCAGTGTAAAGTGAACTCCAGCCATTATGGCTAAATATCTAGTGGATGCTATTGAACAACTTCCTAATTAGGTCTGTTAGAACATGATTCAAAATCTAACTAAATACTATTCTCGTTTAAAGCGTATCCTAAGTTTATAGATTCTAGCCTATTATAATATTTTTTTGTTATATTTTTATAAGCACTAGCTAATCCCTTGATTTATAGTATGTCCATATTTGAATATTACATCCATATAACTAAACTATTTGTTACCCACTTGGCTTTAGACAAAGTTAGTTTTTACTTAAAAAGCTTTACCTGTAAAACTTAAAAGTAATAAAATTCTACCTATCCAATAAATGTCAGGAAAGGAACTTAAACCATTTACACACTCACACACGAGACAACTGTAAAATTTATAGTAATTTTAGTCTTTAGAAAAAAGCCACGCAAACATAGAATAATATATACAGTCAAATTTTAAAAATAGAATCACTTTCACATAAATCAACTAAGTAATTATTTTATAACAGTCTTATTAAAATTTTGTGGATATAAATAAACAATAAACAAATGCATTACTGTTTTAATTGTTATATCTGTCGCTGCTTTAAGAGGAATTACTACGATCGTGTACAATTTTTCGAAATGAGTTTTCTTCCAAAAATACATTTTTTAAGTTCCTCTCTGAGTACGAGAAAAAAAAATTCTGATGCATGGTCTATATGGGTTGCGAACAAATTGTCTCAAAATAAATAAAAAAAATCATAAACAGCCTTAAACTTGTTACTCCTTTTGTAGATATCACCACAAAATCTGACAAATGTTTCGGTTAAAAAATCCAACAACTAAAAGTGCGACCCTATTAGACGATGTTTTCAGTTTTTGCGATTTTCTCACAAAAAAAAAAATAACTTCAACGATTTCATTAAAATTTATATGTTAGTAGGGTAAATAGGAGGTCTTTGGCTCAGTAAACATGGCGGCCAAGGAGGAAGAAGATGTGTGATTGGTGGAAAGGAGGGTGGGTAGAATGGTTTTATGAAAAGGAGAGGACCCCTCTCTTCTACTCCCTCTCGCTCAAACGCTCTATCTCTCTCAGTCGTTTTTCTGGTTCTCTTCTCTAGCTGTCTGGAGGAAGAAGAGGCGGGATGGGTGGGGGGGAGGTTAGAATAATTGTATGAAAAGGAGAGGACCCCTCTCTTCTACTCCCTCTCGCTCAAACGCTCTCTCTCTCTGCAAAAAGTCGTTTACTATAATTAGTAATCAAAAGGTATAAAATTATGAATATTAGTGCACACACAATGTTTGTTACGTGACATCATCAGGGTTGGGTAAAATGTAGTATTTAAAACTACAATTAATAATCACAAAATATAGATGATTACGTGCACATTTTTCAAAGTGCACATCTTCTTTTACATCCAACCAGGAAATACATTTCCTGTATTACTTTAGTACAATCAATACCATATAAGGTGATGTACAAGGAGATAACAATAAGGTGTTGGTAGTTTGTTACGTGACGAAGTCATAGTGGGGATAAAATGCAATATTTAAGATCGGACTTATTCTATCTTGGATAAAACTGCATCTGCAGCTGTACGACAATTTCCACAGTAAGTACTTTTATTTGGTACGTTGCTTTCTTAGATTTATACTGTATAACTTTTTTTTCCTTTTTTTTTGGTAAAATTTACCTTTTTTTTTCTTACTCCATTCATAGATGAACAATTTGAAAGCTGTTTTGAACTCCGTTTCACATGAAGCTACAAAATCGATAAAGGAACTAACGAAGTTTAAAAGATATCCTATAGATAAATTTGAATTGGTGGAAACCAGATTTGGGAAAAGCTATATTTTGACTTTGGTGGATGAAAATGGCCAATTTAATTGCTTCCTCCCCAAAAAGTATTCCGAGTGTATAGATAAAAAAATGATTCAAAATTATGAAAGTTTGTCAATTGTACTCATTTTCAAAGGGGTTGCGGCAAATAATGCATTTATTTTAGAATTTGATTAAGAGTTTGTTTTTGCTAAATTGTTTTTTTTTAACCAGTAACTAGAGGGTTTTTTAAAAGTTAAAAAAGTACCCCTTTGAAAAAATTAATTTTTTTGAAACTAAATTTTGGTAAATCTTATATATTGGCTTCAGTAGATTAATGAAATAAAATTAATTAAAGTTTTTTCATATAATGGATCAAGAACTACATTTGGAAAATTATTTATGCGTTAAAGTAAGAATGTGTATGACTGAAAATGAAGTTTTGTGCTTAGATTGCAGTCAGAATGTGCATTTAGACGACATTATTAACGTGAGAAGTACACATAACATGATTTATATTAGTAATATAATTAAAAATATACATTGCTCTGAATGTAATGAGAACCTCACACGAGTTAATAACGCAAAAAATTGCGATTGGTGTTCAGAGGCATTGTATTCTATGATAACACATAGAGCATTTCAAGAGGGCTACTCCATCGTAGTGATACAATAGTTTTTTCTAGAGAACATATATGTCTGTATGATAATTTTGTAAGCTAAAATTACTATAATACGTTTAAATTTGTTGCAACAAATTTAGTTCCTTTTAAAATCGAGTGAACTCCTACGTTACTGGTGCAAAAAACAAAACTTTTGCTGTATTTAGTTGCTTTATTTTTCTAATATTTAATTTTTTATTAACCTAAAGCCTTCATTCAATTGCATAAAAAAATTGTAGATCGCGTGATAAAGAAGGCTTGGCAATAATCTACCCCTTGCGCATTTATCTAATGTTTCAAAAGTTCATATAAGAATAATTTAAGCAATCACTAAAAAGTAAAATAAATAAAGCTCCTTTTTCCACCACTGCTGACATCACAGCTCTCATCATCATGGTTCATGTAAGTTTTACCATTATTATTACCTACATTACTGTATCAAAGTAAACTAAAAAAAAATAAAATAAAACAAAGCTTCTTTTTTATTTTTTCAGTGCAAAGAATGTAACATTAATTTTGAAAAGGCACATCAATTCAAAATACATAGAGCCTTAAACCATGGTGAGCGTACAAAATATGGGTGCACTTGTGGAAAAACATATTTTTATAAAAAAGATCTTCAAATTCATAAGAAGAAGTGTACAGCTCGAGGACGCTACCTGTAAGTAAATATATATATTTATGAAGTTGTAATTATTTAAGTATTATTAATTTGTTTTCTTCTTAGGTGTAGGCATTGTCAATGTATACAACCCGATATACACAATGGCCGTTTACATGAAGCTGTCTGTGGAAGTAAAAGAGTAAGATTAGGGGAACCTTCCAGGAAGGAGCTCTTGGCATTATCCACAGGGTTGAATAATATAACCCCGTATGAGACAGCTTTTCAGGGACGACTTGCATCATATTTTGTACGCTCACCAAGTTGTATGGATCTTCCAATATTTCTAGAAAGTGTACGTTCCAAAATTCTAGACATCATTCATCAAAGTGTGGTGACACACTCATCCATAAAATTTAATCTGTGGGTGGACTGCACTTTTGAAAATGTACATGGAGAAAAAATGGAAAAGGCCTTGAAAACAACTAACAAAGCAGTCTACCTAGCTGATGATGTCAACAGCTTTCTAGATGCAGCCTTTGCCAAATTAAAGAAAGAACTAGAAGAAGCGGCTATGACCAAGAGTGGCTGGTCACTGGTTTCAGTGGATGGGCTAAGAGTGAGGGTAAGCAAACACAACCCTTTAAAAGCTTCAACATATTTACCTTTGCCTAGGTGTATTGAAAGCAAAAAGGCATGTATAAATATAAAAAATTTTGATAATAAATGTTTTGTGTATGCCATACTCGCCAAATTTATTGATGGAAAAAATTCAGAACGACCAAATAAATACAAATCATTGGAAAATAAATATGATTTTTCGTGTGTAAATTTCCCGACCTCTCTTAAAGATGTTGACAAATTTGAATACGTTAATAATATTTCCATCAATATATTTGGACTGGATGATAACAATGACGTGTATCCTCTAAAAGTGGTTTATAGAGAATTAGATGACCATCGCGATCTGTTACTACTATATTCAAATAACAATTACCACTATGTTTATATAAAAAATTTTAATAGACTTGTCAGTAAGCAAATATCCAAACGTAAATCATCAAAATATATATGTAAAAGATGTTTCACCCATTTTGATGAACGTTATAATGGAGAATCTCGGTACCAAAACCATAAATTATTCTGTTGCGCACACAAACCTACGAGAGTTGAGTTACCAACAAAAAAACCATTTATTGAATTTGAACATGGCGGGTACATACAGAGGGTCCCCGTCGTAATTTACTTAGATTTTGAAAGTATATTGGAACCAGTGAGCACTTGTAACCCAAACCCCGATGATTCATTCACTATAAATACTCACCTACACACTCCAATGAGTTTCGGCTTGTACATAAAAATAAGTGATGAATTAGATATAATTGACCATAGTCTTCCTAAAGAACCATTTATATACAGAGGGCCTGATGCAGCTAAAAAATGCATTCTATACTTAAAGAGCATTGCAGAAGCTGTGGAGGATCTGTACAACATTAACATAGCTATGAAACCCCTAACCCCTGAAGAAGAAGAAAATTTCAACTGCGCCAATACTTGTTACATGTGTGATAGATTTTTTACTGATGAAAATGGAAAGGTAAAAGATCATTCACACATTTCAGGCGCTTATAGAGGCCCAGCACATAATAAATGTAATTTGCTGTGTAAAAAACTAAATTTTGTACCAGTATTCTGTCATAATCTTAGTGGTTATGACGCACATTTCTTAATTACCCAATTGGGTTATGATGATAAAGAGATATTCGTTATCCCCACTTCAGGGGAGCGGTATATCTCTTTTACAAAAAGTATTAGTGAAAACATGAAGTTAAGGTTTGTAGACACATTTCGATTTATGGCCTCTAGTTTGGACAATTTAGTGAAAAATCTTGCAAATTTAACAGAAACGTCAAAATTCTTCAGTCCGGATGTGATGCATCTGGTAACTAGGAAAGGTGTATTTCCCTACGAGTATATTTCATGTTGGGACAGGCTAGGAGATAGTTCATTACCCTCCAAAGAAATGTTTTATAGTAGCGTTAAGGGGGAGGATATAAGTGAAGACGATTATCAACACGCCCTCAACGTTTGGGATGCATTTTCATGCAAAACTCTAGGAGAATATAGTGATTTATATTTGAAAATTGATGTACTAATTCTCTCCGACATATTTGAACATTTTAGAACGGTAACTATTGGATCTCATAAACTTGACCCCGCTTATTATTTCACTTTACCAGGTTTGTCTTGGGATGCAATGTTGCGGCTAACTCAGTGTAAATTAGAGCTCCTCACTGAATATGATCAAATTTTGATGATAGAGAGAGGGGTAAGGGGTGGAATCTGTCAGGTATCACGCAGATTTGCCGAGGCTAATAATCATTTCATGGATGATTATAATCCTTCGTTACCATCCACTTTTATAGCATACCAAGATTGCAACAATCTATACGGTTTTGCAATGAATAACTTCCTCCCTTATGGTGATTTCAAATGGGTTGAACCGGGCAGTTTGAATCTAGATTGTTTAGGGGAATGTGATGAAACTGGATATATATTAGACGTTGATATCGAGTATCCACCTGAACTCCATAATAGTCATAATGATTTGCCATTCTTAGCTGAAAATATTTCAGTAGAAGGTGAAACTAAATTAATACCACACTTTAGACCTCGCAAAAACTATGTATGTCATTACATGATATTAAAACAGGCTTTAGCACATGGTTTAAAATTAATACGAATCAATAAAGTTTTGCAATTCAAACAGTCGGCATGGTTAGCACCATATATACAGCATAACACCGAAAGCTACAAATCAATTTGAAAAGGACTTATACAAATGTTTAATAATTCAGTTTTTGGTAAAACTATGGAAAATGCGCATAATAGAATTTCTATTAAACTTGTGTCAAATCCATTGAAGTTAGAAAAATTAACAGCTCGACCTGTCTGTCTAGATTATGTTATATATAACAAATCTCTGGCAGCTATACATTTAGCCAAGAATAGCATTCTGTTTAATAAACCTATTTACACAGGTCTTTGCGTTTTGGAATTATCAAAATTACATTTATACTGGTACCATTATAATGTGATGCGTCCATATTTTGGGGCTGATAGGTTGCAGTTGTGTTATATGGACACTGATTCATTCATTTATTTAATAATTTATTTAATGATTTATTGCGGGTGCGAAATTATTTAGATTGTCCAACTATCCCTCATCAGGCCACCCATTGATCCAAATCTTATGTCAGGAATTCAATATGGCATCATGTGATATCATTACTGAATTACAAAAGAATAAAGCAGCTGTAGGTAAATTTAAGGATGAAGCCGCGGGGGTAATAATAACAGAGTTTATTGGACTCCGCCCGAAAATGTATTCGCTACGACGGGAGGTTCCAAAATAATAAAAAAGGCAAAAGGGGTAAAAAAACCTGTTCTAAAACATTCCATAACATTTGATGATTATGTTGCTTGCTTACTGACAAACGAAGCAATTAGGCATTCAATGGTTATGTTTAGAAGTAAGCAGCACGTCATGATGACTGTACAACAGAATAAAGTAAGTTTATGTCCTCTAGATAAGAAAAGGTATATAATTGATTCAATTAATACTCGGGCTCTGGGGCATTTTTTAAATGAATAGAAACAGCTAATGTAACTATCTATGATTATGTTATAATTTATTTGTGTGATATTGATGACATGTATTTTAGTTTTGAGCTAATAATGTATAGAAAATAATTTCTATATACCCTTTTCTGTTTTATATGTAGTGCTATCATATTAATAAAATATTATTTCACCCTTATATTATTATATTGTAATAATTCAAAAAATAAAAATTATGTTCTTTACTAATATGTATAAAAATTTTACCTCCACTCATTAAGTAGAGGGGGTAATTTTAAAAAAAATAAAACTTTAAAAATAATAATTGTGCCTTAATTATTGACCTATATATCTGGTTTTAGGAGAAATAATAATACAACAAATAATTTTAAAAAAAGAGTTTTATTTAATTCCATGTTTTTTACACCAAGTACAGTTATCATAATGTAATTTACAAGGACATTCTTTTATTACTTCTTCTAAAAGTATCATTCCACAGTACACACACTGAAGACATTTATTTCTTATTTGGATAAACCCATTAAAAGCCAGAAACTCCGGGCTCAGTGGTAGTTTATAGGAGGTTCTAAAAGTATTCCCCCTAACACTAGCGTTGGTAAAATCTACCTTGGAAGAGTTCTGAAGTATCCAATTAGCTAACATTCGACCAAACTGTAGAGCACAATTGTATTTAGAATCAGCGTGATAGTTACACTTGTTGAAGTGATGATATAGAGATAGATGTTTTATACTGGGGCAGCCAAAATCTTGAAGATTAAACACAGGCTTTCCAATTATATTACCCAAGAATTTACATTTTTCATCTCCTTTTGCAAATAGGTAAGTATAATTGACGGTTGCAGTCTTCAAAATACCATCAAATTCAGAATAGTCAATATCACCAGCCCCCCATCCAATTCCATGAAGGTTTCTGTATACCCATCTATTGGGGGATGAGTCTGGATTTCCATAAGATGGGGGTTTGAATATCCAGTGCTTCTCTATATCATTAAAGTCAACAATTGCCAGCTCCTTTACGATAAATGTGTGATCAACACTTTGATAGCCTTGTATATCTATCACTACAGCACACATGATGGACTGTAAATATCTCCTTTACAATACTTTAATTTATATCAACTCCACCCCACCACATCGCCAATTATATTCTTCTGACGATGCCAGATAAAGGGTTATATTCCACGAGGCTGTCATGTAAAATTAAGGCATATGCTGTGGTATTAGCCTTGAAAGCTTCAGTACATTCTATCTCTAACCTAATGTCAACAGAAGATGATCTTATGGCTTCCGATTGACGAGAACAGTCTATTACAATAATAGGTGCATAATCTTTAAAATGATTTTTAGACATAAGAGGTTGGTTTGCTTTTCCATAGTAACTATGTTGAAAATTTTGATACATATAATACAGAAAACTGAAATAATTCTTGGAAAAATTTACATTTAAGTCGTCATAAGGATAGATCTCTGAATTTAGGTGTAGTTTAACATTAGTAATGTTGTTTTGATCGAAAATTGATGGATCTGCTAGTTTGTTATCTTTTCTGTTGGTTTGAAATGCAATTATCACATAACGGGGTTTTTCCAAATTTGTTGTAGTTTTCAACGTCCATGTATGCTTAGTTGTAGCAGGTAGGGTTGGATATTCGATAAGATCACATGATCGAAATGCCATGTGTATGGTCTTCCCCTTATTGATAACATTCAAGAACTTCAGTTTTTGTTGATCAGACACTTTTACATATGGGATTCTCCATTGCACGGATTTAAGTTTAACAGAAGCGTTAACTGCGCTCCAACGGTGAAAATAGAATCATTATCACTTCTACTTCTATGCAATATTAATTCATGTTTCCCTTGTAGTATTATTCTATTGTAATCTTCAAAGAAGCCCATAACTGTGTCTAGTGGAATGCAGCAAACAAAATTACCATCATCATCAATAAGCTTGACATCTGTATTAGGAGACATCCAACCGGCAATTTCCAGTGCTTTAACTTTATCACTGTTGAAAGATACGTAACTTTTAAGGGTGCTGACAATTCCTGGGTTACGGACGTGGTCAACAAAAACTCCATTTAACTGATATTTGATTTCATCAAAGAGAAACATAAAAGCATTCCTCACTAATCTCACATCTAAACTTGCTGAAGATTCTTCTTTTTGTACTTTTCCTTGAATATAAAGAAAACTCTTTGATGGAACTGTAAAAATGTCTTGTTGTTGTACTGAAATAATTATCTCATCCGAATTGTTCAGCGATTGTGTATAAGGTTGGTGTGTGTGATATTCATAATTGGTTATCCTCTCTTCGAAAATCACCCCATCACTTACATTTAATACTTCTTCCATTGTGGTTTAACTAAAAGCCCTATTTGTTGTAGAAAGTAAACGTTTGAAGGTGTTAACACTCTGTGGGGGGAACGTTGAATACTGGATGGAGTGTTACTGCTTTTATACCTTTTAAAATCAATACCCATTTTTCTTCAAATGTAATCGAATAGTAATTACTTCTTCACAAAAGTTCACCAGATTATTATCTTGATCTGTAAGAGACAGCGTAATATTATCAATTCTCTCACCAATGACTGGAAAATAAATGACTGGTGCAGGTTCATGTACCAATTTATAACCTGGTGGGACTGTAGGAGAAAACTCATATACCGTATTTCTATATGAACCTGCAGCTATATTACAATTTACAGCAATTGTATTTACACCGTGAATTTTTACAAGCTCATCTGATTTATGAGTAATGTTTGCCTCCAACACTTTATGTTGAGTAAATCCTAGTAAAGGACCAATTGAATACTCTTTGTTGAAATCAACAGGTTGTGTACACTTGAACTCAATTTTCAAAGTATTAACATTTCCTTTCATTTTAATTGAATCAGGTGATTCCTTGTTTCTTTTTAGATAATCTGCTATAGCTTCAACCTCATAGTTCCCAGTAGGAATACTAATCACTCTGTCACCATAATAAAATTTATTGTTTGCATTTTCAATTATATTTGGAATTGAGTTATGAGATTGGAAGCTAAGTAAGCCAATCTTATAGTCAGCTCCGTCCAGTAAACTAATTGGTGGAAATATATCAGCGCTAAGGATGCTGGATGTACCTGTTAAGGTAAAAGTGTAAGACATGACTAATGTCCGCAAACTTTGTTATGCATTATTATAGAGAAATTCTAAACATAAATGTCCACAGTAAGCGTATTCCAGTCTTGATATCTTTCACGATTGTACATGATTTCACAGTTGTTAAAATAACTTAATATTTCTAATGGTGGTCTAAGATTCCCAAATGGATCAAAATACATAACCTGATTACCTTTTTTAATATACGCTACCCAGTGAGTTCCAACATTGTACGCTGAATCTAGATTTACAACAGCACATTCTTCAGCTTTAGGAAATTTTGGTAGCGTGTCACGCATATATACACCCCTAAAGTGTGGAACATTTTTAGCATATTTCATTAATTCTATGTTTGTGAGTGCTCTGTTAGGAAGTAGTCAGTGTTTTTTTTCTAATGTAAAGCCCATATCCTTTTTTATATGGTTTAAGATAAAATCCTTGACCAATTTGCTGCTCTTCCATTTTTCTATTATGTCTTCTCATTTCTTCTAACTGATCCCTTGCAACTTGGGTGTCCTTTACTGCCTTTGCTCTTGCTGATGCTCCACCAGCTAAACTTCCTAATGCAGATAATCCCGCAAATAATGGGACTATAAACGGAAGAATTCCACCAGTTCTTGGTATTGGTAAAACTCTCGGTATTTTCGATGGTTTTGAATTTTTTAAATAAATTTTTGCCTTTCTTAGAGCCTTCTTTGATGCACCACTAATCGATAAAGGTGAAGTCACACGTGCTGCTTTTATAACATCTTTAATAGTTTTTTTTATCTTTTTTCCCCCCACCACCCAATTTCACTTTGCTTTCATTGCGTTTGTAACTGCCCAGGCTGATGCCTTCTCACCAAAAGATGCGTTACTAGCCTTTGTTCTTTGCCAAGCTTTATCAGCGAGTATAAGGTCAGCCTTATGCCGTGAATCTAGATCTCTGTGTTGAGAGTATGCAATGTCGTGCTCCCTACAGGCTTCGTCCAAAGGATTAACGCCTCTATCACCTCGTTTTAATCTTTCTTGTAATTTAGTTCCTGGACCGCAACATCTATAACCGGGTATGTGCACTTCAAAAGGTAGTTTGTTAATCACTGAATTTATAAGACCTCTTCCAACAGTTTTTCTTCTCATAATGATGGCATTAGTGGGATCTGAAACTATATATATAGATCACACCCCCTTACCAAACATGTTCAATATGCGTTTAGAGAAGCAAAACGAAAGTTTACCTATCTGCAATCTCCTGAATAATTCAATTGGTGACCATGTGAAAATTAATCGTCATGGAGCATTACTGCCTGATAATATCCGAGCACTTATTTGCGGAAGTTCAGGCTCTGGTAAAACCAATCTTATGGCTTGTTTGCTTTTACCACCAAATGGGCTGAAATTCACACACATATACATATGCAGTCAGTCGCTTCAACAAGAAAAATATTTATATTTAGAAGAGATTTTTAAACTAGTTCCAGAAATAGGATTCCATACAGTAAACACCACTCAACAAATAATTACTCCTGATAACGCAGAACCAAACTCTGTCATAGTATTTGATGATATTTCAATGGATGAGCAAGAAAATATTAGGAAATATTTTAGTATGGGCCGTCACAAGAACATTGACTGCTTCTATCTTTGCCAAAGTTATGCCAGGATCCCTAAACATCTTATTCGTGACAACGCCAACTTTATCTTATTGTTCAAACAGGATGATTTAAATTTAAAACATGTTTACAGTGATCATATAAGTTCCCCCAACGTACCATTTGATAAATTTAAACAAATGTGTTATATATGCTGGGAGGAACCGCATGGATTAATAACTCTGGACAAAACAAGAGATTCTAACAATGGTAGGTTTCGGAAGGGTTTGGACACATTTATCTATATATAAGTTGGTAGTAGAATAGTTTTCTCATTCCGTTATGGATCCCAAGGTTACTAAACAACTTATTGAAACTTCTAAATCTCTACGCAACAAATTCAAAAGTATGAAGCGTGGACTTCAATCATCTCAGGAAGAACTAGAAAAGAGTTTGAAACCTATAACAGAACCACTACAAGAGCTGATTTAACAGGGAAAACGGGTAAAACAAGATTATCTACCTCTGAAAGTGAAAAAGGAGGGTTCAACTGCAATGGAATCACTGGTTAAACCTTCTACTAAAGATGTTTCAACAGAAACAGAATCTCTAATTAAAGAACCTTTACACTCACCAATTAAAGCTTCTACTCCTGTGCACCTGAAAAGGTATACTGCCCCAATAAAACAAGAAGAAACGTTTGAAAATGTAGAAGAGATCACTCCTTTAGAGTACGTAAGAAAAAATGATAAACAGGAATTGGAGAAAACTTTAAGGGGGGAAGAAGATATTGGCTCTTTAATAGAACCATATTTACTGAAAATAATTAGTGCCGATCCTAGAGATTTTGATGATAGATATGGAATTAGAATCCTACCAAAAGGTGGGATGACCATTGGAAATGCTCAGGTAACCATAGCTGGTGATGATATTAATGTAAATGGAAAATGGTATGAAGGTACACCAGGTTTGTTACAATTGTTATTTTTAAAACAACCGACAGAATATTCAGAAAATGATTTAGACAGTTATAAAGACATTTTAATTAGAAGTAATGCGCATAAGCGACAGTTTAGTGAAGAAAAAGGAATGAGTTCCAGCAGAGGATGGAAGTACAGAAATATCATCGCTCCTCTTTTCAAGCCCCCCTCCAAATCACCGGAACAAATTTCAATACAAACTAGGTATACTCCACCAGCAACTGCTTCAAACAGACAAACACCTCTGACTTTGATTGCAACAAGACCTGGTAAATACCCGCTAAGATCGAGGGAAACAATTGGTAAGGCATGTGGGGAGGTCAAAGTATTTATGAATATTGGGATGATCCCAACGAACTGGTAGATCGACTTAGGCTACTATATGCTTCAACCAGTGCAGGTCATACAGGACATGAAAATGAAATTCAATCCGTAATTGAAGAGCTGAGAGAGGCTAATATTATTTATTAAACTGGTATGGTATGGGGAATTGTTCATTGCTAGCTTAACCACCACAGAATAACATGCCTGTTGACAAGTTTGGTAGATCATTACCTCAAATCAAGAAAGTATTTCATGCAAGTGATGATGAAGATGGTGATTATATTGATTTTGAAAATAAACGGTTAGTGGGAGTGAGTGATCCTTTAAGTGGTTCCGATGCTGTAAATAAGAGATATCTGGAAAAGTATGTTACTACAAAAAATGAAGTTATTACTAAAACCTACTTGGAAAGTTATATAGATCAGTTAGATTTGGTAAGCAAGTTGTACCTTCAGAACTATCTAGATGAACATTTCATAACAAAAAATTATCTTTTACAAACATATGATCAGGCTAGAAAACTAGTGACTCAGAATTATGTAAATCGTTTATTTGAAACAATAAAAAACAGACTGAGTGCATTGAATCCGAATATTCCTTTAACAGCCCATCAACTTAAAACAATTTTCGATTAAGTTTTTAAGGGTTGTGGTTAAATATAAGATTTAATCTTTAGAAATAAAGATCAGATGTGAGAGATTCCGTAAAGGATAAAGTACCAAAAACTATGTCCTTCAAGGAGGCTGTAGTTGCTGAACTTCATAGGCCAGCACGTTCACGCTACCCTCGAAGACGTACATTGCTCAAAGGTGGTGATGACTTATGGCAGGCTGATTTAATGGAAATGATACCATATGCTCGCCAAAATAATGGTTACAAATACATATTAGCAGTGATTGATTGTTTTTCAAAATACGCCTGGGTGAAACCTGTTAAATCCAAAGGCGCTCAAGATAACACTCAAGCTATGGAAAGTATTTTTAATTCAGCTGGAAGAGTACCAAAAAATATTCAGACTGATAATGGAAAAGAATTCTACAATGTTTCCTACAAGAAGCTCATGAAAAAGCACAACATAAATCATTACAGTACTTACAGCCAAATTAAAAGTTCAATTGTTGAAAGATTTAATAGAACCTTTAAATCTATGATGTATCGATTGTTTACTCTTCAAGGTAACTACAATTATACAAAACATTTATCAGATCTCATAAATAGCTGCAACAACAAAGTACACCGTACGGTGGGTATGACACCATCAGAAGTAAATTCTGATAACGAAGAATTCTTACTAGCTAATGTTTACTCTTCCAAAGTAAAACGAAAAGATAAACAGCGATTTAATAAAGGTGACTATGTACGAATTTCGAAAAGAAGAACTCTATTTAGCAGAGGATATACACCCAATTGGAGTTCTGAAATATTTAAAATTAAAAATGTTCGTGAGACTATTCCATATACTTACTTGTTGGAAGATTTGACAGGACAGCCTATTCAAGGAGCATTTTATACCCAAGAACTGCAGAAAACTAAATATAAAGATGTATATCTTGTAGAAAAAATATTAAAACGGAAAAATGATAAGCTTTATGTACGGTGGTTGGGCTTTAAAAAGCCTACTTGGATAAGAACAGAAAACTTAATAAATTAATAATTTCTTTGTGTATGTGATTTTTTTTATGATTTCCTTCTTAACTATTCTAACAATTAACAATTTTTTTAAACTAGAGGTTTAAATAAATATAAAACTTGCGTTGTTGAGTAAAATTGTTTATTTTTTTTGATAATTTGGAAACAATGTATTAGGAGTACAAAGTTTTGACAGATAATTTAACTGAAAAGTTACATCTTCAAACAGGCTTTGAAGTTTTAAGTATTCATTTCTAAGCAGGTTGATCTTGGTAGGTTGAAAACTTAGAAGATCTTCCAACCAAGTTGCTTTTCCCTGGATGGAAATCACTTTGTATGTAAACTTAAGAAAATATATTGTTGCATTCTTAAGGTTAATTTCATTTGGAGGAATTGCTTGTTTTCCGTTGAAGAAGTCATTGAAAGTCTGCATGTTTGACTCCAGAGTCAGCCAGTCTTCAACATGTAGATAAATAACATCTTTTCTCGACCTCACCGCTACCAGAGGCACATAATCTTGGGAGATACCAGTTATTAATACCTTAGAGTGGTTTTTGTTGAGGGGAAAACTTGTAGTCAGTTGTAGACCCATTTCACATCTAGCCATGCTTGTGTGCAACTGATTCAAAAAAAGTTCACATCACTTGAAGTTTAAAGATCCCCACTTATCACCAGACCATTTAAATTATTATCAATACCCTTGGACAAGAATGATATGAGTACACAATGACATGTATCTGGCCCCATCTGTTGGTCAGGGTTCGACCAAACGCATTGTTTAAAATGTTTGTTAGGTGCTCTTTCAATGAATTCAGCAGCATATTTTTCCATTTTCAATAATTTTCTATTTAAGTCAATAAATCTTTGAGCTAATTCAATTTGTGAAGATTAATAGTAGATAATTTCGATATAAACTTTTGATAATTTTCACTATTTACAATATCCATCCAACGATCTGCCATTGTTGTGTCTCCGTCACACTGTTAGCATTAAATGAAATAAAAAAACAATTTTGGTTTGTAATATAGTAGTAAAAGACTATCAGCTTTTTAGTGCATAAAGGTTGATGTACAGATATAAAATGTTTATTTTAAATATGCAAGTCAACTGTTATTTATTTATTTTAATAAATAGACATGATGAGCAGATAGCTAGAGAAATAGTGTAAAGAGAACCAGAAAATATTGCATTTTATCCCCACTATGACTTCGTCACGTAACAAACTACCAACACCTTATTGTTATCTCCTTGTACATCACCTTATATGGTATTGATTGTACTAAAGTAATACAGGAAATGTATTTCCTGGTTGGATGTAAAAGAAGATGTGCACTTTGAAAAATGTGCACGTAATCATCTTATATTTTGTG
>JAAEAF010005671.1:20000-59561 GCA_011037195.1 Triatoma infestans | reverse complement strand
AGAGGGGAACTCAATTTCGAAAATTTAACTTTTATTAAGAATAACAGAAAGTAAAAAAAAAATTTTTTTAAATTTACACTGATCAATAAATAAATAAATAAATAAATAAATATTTCTTTTACTAGTTTTATTTGGAAGTATTTTTTTTACATTAAAATAATTGTAAGCTAAATTGTTTAGAAAAAAATCTTTTAGCATATAAACTATTCATTAAAATGTTCATAACTTAGATTGTTGTATATTGTTGAATTATTTTCATTACCTTGAAATTTACCTTGGACCAAAAATAAATTCTGTGGGAAATCTATGTTTATCTTGAAATAAAGAATAGTATAAAAATTGTTTAATATTAATAAAAATGAAATGCGTCATCACCAAACAGATTTCTACTAAGTAAATAAATAATAAATAAATAAATTGTGAGAATGAATGTTGTTTATTGTTAAATAATCAATAGTAACATAAATAATTATATAGTAGGACAAACAAAAATAAGTGAAATTGTGAATAATCTGTTTAAATATATAATTAGTAATGTTATTGTTAACATTTTATACAATAATTTCTTTTTAAATCAATAAAATAATCTATTAGCATTTCTATTATTTGTAAAAGTGTTAATGTGTGTATATTAGATAATATTATAAAAATACTTACGGTTCTTGTTTAGTACAGACATTAGGTCCTTCAAGTGAATGTATTTGTGGAAGAATGAATATACTTAGTAATAAAATTATCATCACTTCATTAAGCGTCGTCATTTTTCTATAATATAAATAAAATAAAAAAAAAATAAAAATAAAAACACAGTCTGATTTCTTTCTCTTCTATTTTAATATTGTCCACTTTTATTTCCTTGTTATGTCTACCGACTTTAAAAAATCTCACGCGACTCCTTCCCGGTATGAATTTTGTTCTAGGTACATTTTAGCATCCACCTAAAACAAACAAAAAAAAAAAAAAACATAGTTAATATTTATATAAATATATTCTGATAATTATTTTAAGAAAGTAAGTTTCCCTTTTGGCAAAAAAACCTGGCTGCCAATGAAACTATGGCAGATTTCATTTTGTTAACTATTATTTTTTATTTTTTTTATTTTACATCTATACAATACACACTGGTACATGATAGATGATAAATGGAGACTGGTTTGACATACGAAATATTTACATTCAGTAATTAGCAGTAAAACAAATGGAAGAAAAAACAAAACAACAAAATGAACAGTAAAATAAAGAGACCTTAAAATGGTATTTAAATCGTCAGGCCTTAAAATTACAATAAGATGTTTGTACGGCAATGGCCAGAGGTGTTTTTTTATTTAAAGAAAAAGAATTCTTTGTTGCTCTACGTTTCATTCTCAGTCTCAACGTTCTCAACGTTTACTCCTCTCCTTCCCTAAAGAGCTCCTGAAGAAGAAGGGCAGCAATGGTATCCGTAACGTAGAGCAACAAAGAATTCTTTTTCTTTAAAAACTCCTCTGGCCATTGCCGTTACAAACATCTCATTGTAAAAAAGACTTTAATTTGACAATATCAATATAATGGATGTGTAGGGTGGAGAGAATTTGTGTGGTTGATGAATTAAGATGAAGACTTGGTTAACACTGGTTAACTAATATATTAATAAGTAGAGACAGACTGCCTGGGCTTTATAATGAAAATGATAGAATGAATGGTGTGAGTAAAGATATGATACGATGCGATGTACAGTTAGTTGTATGGTTGTATCTGATAGATATCCTCTAGATAGATTCCCACTGGCTTATATACACAGGTTCTCCACTCTAGCCTGCCTAAGTCAGAGATGTAGTCTCTGTTAACGAATAGGGCCTCTCTTCTCTCTGCTGTGGTTGCATTATCTTTGCGGTAGCATTACATCATCATAAATTCCAACTGGCTTATATACACAGGTTCTCCCACTCTAGCCTGCATAAGTCAGAGAGTAGTCTCTGTTAACCAGAGAGGGCCTCTCTTCTCTCTGCTGTGGTTGCATTATCTTTGCGGTACCATTACATCATCATAGATTCCAACTGGCTTATATACACAGGTTCTCCCACTTTAGCCTGCATAAGTCAGAGAGTAGTCTCTGTTAACCAGAGAGGGCCTCTCTTCTCTCTGCTGTGGTTGCATTATCTTTGCGGTACCAATACATCAATAAAAACAAAAAGCCAAATAAAACAAATATAAATTAAAAAATTAAAAGGTATCCATTAAAAAAAATCTAAAAGAAACTTTCTCCATTTTAAATGATTAATTAATTATAAAATTATAGACAGCAAATAAATTATTCTTATTTTTTATAGAGAAAATACTTGTCATAGTTAATGGGTAATATTTACATAAATATCTCTCTCTATAGAAAGAAAATGTAGGACTTTCATTAAACATGTGAGCCCAGGATTCCTGACTGTAGTTACAGAGGGCACAGGTTGACTCCAAGTTTACCTCAAACTTAACACCCATACTGTACACAATTAACCTTTTTTCGGATGACATCCTTACTTGACTCACAACCCTAATTATATCTAATGGTACACTATACGATAAATAGTCCTGACTTCCATGCTTATTAACGAGCATAAAGTACATAGTACTATAGGAAGATATGGCAATCCTCTCCAGGTCCAAACGGAACAATTTATCTTTTAAACAATTCAGAATTGCGGTTTTTTTCTTTTTCAATCAATACAGCATCCTGCTTTATCCACAGCCAGCTAAATCCGAGGTCAGTAAAGTACTCCTTCATTTGCAAAACCCAGTTGAATTTGGTACTATTAAACTGTCCATTTGTTAACAACCTGTTGTAACAAATTTTAGGAATGCTCTTATTGGGCATATTCAAAATTTTTATGATACTATTATTATGATAATTTTTTATTTTCAAATATTTATGATTATTAATATCTAAGGCGGCTTTGTTTTCTGATTTCTTTTTTTAATTTATTTTCGGTAGAAAGAGCCACTGCACACTGCGACCTCTACGGTCTATTGTACCACGCAGCTTGAATGGAACCCAACCCAACCGCACACCCTCAGGAGCATCTCGCCTACAGCTTCCCCAACACATTAGGAATCTCAATATTCTGGAAGGCTCTAGAGGGGATATATTCTCCTCAACTTTCTGGCTCCTAAATCTTCTCCGAGATACAGCCTCAGTATCGGAATTTCCTCCGCCCCCTCCCCACAGTGCACGCGCTGTTAGTCTCCAAGCCCAGCTTATATTTTTCTATTCATTTATAATACAAAATATTATAATAAATGTATTTATATTGTAACGCAGCCAGTGGTGCCATCTAGGAGAGAAAGTAGGAACCTCAAATTCTCTTAGTGGCCGCTAGGAAGCGCTGGCGACGCGCTCTAGTTATTTCTGTAAGGATTGAGAAGATTCTCCACTGGTATAAATAGTGGGACCGCAGAGGGTTTTGCTAGTTATATACGAAGTGTACGTTTGTGGAAAGTGTATAAAAAGTGAACTTTTGTGGTTTAATTTGTGGTTTAACTGTGAATTAATTATTATTAAGTGTTGTATTTTGTAATTTATTGTGTATAACAATAAATTGGTGTTTTCTTTATTGAAGTTTAGAGTATTTTATCTATACGAACCCACTTATAACTAGTTGCAGTAGCTAGTTTAGAGGGAAAAAATGTTACAATATTTTATTTTTATAAAAATATTGGGAAATTTGTTATATTAACGAAATTAATAGAACATTCTCATAAGATATAGAATTATAAAATAATAAGAGTTATGGCGTTATCAGATATAACAATTATCTATTATCTATATAATTATCTCCTAATATTCTATTGGGTTATTTCATAATATGTACTAATGTTTAGATTGCTGTCATTTGATAAAAATAAATACTAAGTGTTTATATATAAACTTTCACTATCTACTGTAGAATATGAAAAATATTTTACTGTAGAAGTATGACATCTTTGTCGAATGTAGAAAATGCACATGTTGGCTGGCTGCGCATTCTCGTATGCTGAGAAATATTTTAATACATTATCACAATATTCAAAAAATATTTGGAACGTAAGTTTCAAATTATCCCACAATTCGCGAAAATGGAACTCAGTAGGCTTATTATTTAGCTCGAAACAAGGACAAATAACAATCATGCTTTTTACCATTTAAAAAAAAAAAAATCTGGTATGAAACACTCCCATGACTGTCTCTTAGACAGAAATAGAAATTTTCTTCACAATTACGGTTCTTATTAGTGTTTAAAACTGTCGGCATTTTTATAAAGAAAATCACAAAAAAAAAAAAAATGAAAAACCTATTCAGCAAGGTCGCACTTCCGGTCAACCGATTTTTTTCAGACTGGGAATTCTGGGAACTTATAAAATTTGAATTAATATTATTTAGTTGGCAGTATTGTATAGCATATTGTTGAACTCAAATAACACATTAGAATAAAACATAACCTCACCTCTCCCCCCCAAAAAAGGCTTTTAAATGAATTTTCCCGTAGAAATGTTACAAAAAAAAGTTTTAGCTCATTATACGTGTAGTTAATATATCAAGTTTAAAGAAAAATCATTGGAACCGTTTTAGAGAAAATAGGAGAAAACTTGATAACTACTTTCAGTAAAGCGCACTTCCGGTCATCCAGATTTTCTTCAAACTAGGGATTTCAACAACTTATTTAATTCTAATTAATATAATTTAAAATAGAATTGTGTAATAAACTGAAATAGCACTTTAGAGGTAATCAAAAAAAACCTCCCCGCCCAAAAAGTACCCTTAAATAAAAGTTGTAGATCTTTGTATGTTTAGTTTATATTTCAAGGAAATCGCCAAAGCCATTTTTGAAAAAAATTGCGAAAAAGTGAAAAAAAAAAAATCATTTAGTAAAGTGGTAAAGTAAACAACGCACTTCCGGTTATTCGATTTTTTTTTTTTTTCTAACATCGGAATTTCAACAACATATTCAATTCTAATTAATATTATTTAGATGACAGAATTTGTCTAATAAACTGAATAGCACTATAGATGAAAACCTTACCTCCACTTCCTTCCCCATAACTGCCCTTAAATGAATTTTCCCACAGAAATGTTTTAAATAAAAGTTGTAGCTCGTCGTTGTATGTGTAGTTGATATATCAATTTTGAAGAAAATCGACGGATCCATTTTTGAGAAAATCGCAAAAAAGTAAACAAAAAAAAAAGTTGTAAAGTATTACTTCCGGTTGAGGAATTTTAACAGATAACGTACAGTTAAATCCCATGGTGATACCTAAACGGAATATCTAGTTTCAACTTTCTATGGTTTTTCGTTTTTGTGCTGTACTGTTCACATACACACACGCACACACACAGGCCATTTGTTAAAAACTACTTTTTTGGATTCATGGGATCTCAAAACGGATATTTCCGGTGAAAACTCGATATGGTAAAATTTGACACAATTACAATACTTCCTCTTACTAGAGGATTAAGAGAAAGTAATAAAAAAAGGTATAATGGAGAAAAAAAAAATGGTGTAAAACACGCACACGTTTTTCTCTTACTCCTTTTCATACATTTAAATATAAAAAATAAAAAAAAAATTAATAAAATCAGCCAGCGCCTGGAATTTCCGCCAGGACTTACTGGCAGGTTGGGAGAGAAGGAGATCACATGGCCAGCGACGCTTTAATCGCCGTGAAATACTTTCAAGATGGGAAGGTGTGGATAATGATTGGGCGACAGGATTTGGATGGACCTCTAGGTTTTTATGGAATTTCTGGAAGCCGGGTGTAGTGGATAAGGATCATTGACGAATGGAATGTTAAGGTCGTGATGGAGGGTTTGATTTAGAAACATAATAGGGTGCATTAACTATTTGACGAAGGATTTTGGATTGGAAAGATTGTATGGGTTGTATGTTGGAGGGTTTTGAGGAGCCCCATAATTCTGCTCCATATGTTCATATTGGTCTGGAGTAGAGTTTTGTAAAGAGTGAGTTTGTTATGTATTGTCATGGTGGATTTAGGTCCAAGAAGTATCCTAAGTAGCAGTCCGTAGCGTCTGTTTAGTACTTTTCTTTTACGTCTTGTGTGTGGGTTCCATGTTAGGCGATTGTCTAAGTAGAGACCAAGGTAACGTAATTCGGTGGATATGGGTATGTCTGAACTGTTAATAGTTAGTGGTTGGCAGGTCTGTCTTCTTAATGTGAATGTCACGTGGACACACTTGGTGGGGTTTACTTCTCTATTTTTTTACACCAAGTTTCAATGAGCTCATGGTGCTTCTTGTATAATGGTAGAGACTTGAATAGGATCAGAGTGGGAAGGTAAAATTGAGGTGTGATCAGCATAGGTCGTTATTAAGGTTTGGGGAAGGCGCCTCTTTTCCTTTCATTGGTCTCGAGCCTGCTGCTGGCGTGTCTTCTGGCGCATGTCTGTCAGGCTTCCAGACATGGACAGCTTCACAGCATTCATCCTTATGGATAAGCTCAGTTGGTTTTCGGCAGTCCAAAATGCTCATCGGAGGTCCGGACAAGGCCATTAGTGAGACGTTGCTGTGTTTTTCACGGAGCGCTCTCAGGCATCTGGTTGGATCTCTTACTGGACA
Source organism: Triatoma infestans (assembly GCA_011037195.1). Lineage (NCBI taxonomy): Eukaryota > Metazoa > Arthropoda > Insecta > Hemiptera > Reduviidae > Triatoma > Triatoma infestans. The sequence goes on along the minus strand of JAAEAF010005671.1, from coordinate 52,987 downwards.
TTGTGGTTTAAGGAGACATCTCTACATAATGGGGCTCATGGCGGATCCATTTTGTAGAGTCTGTGAGACAGAGGAGGAAACACTCATCCATCTTATGACTGATTGCTTGGGTTGTGAGGAAATTAGGTTCAGGACCTTTGGTCGGAATAGGATGTCTGTGGAAGAGCTTCGGCTATTTCCGCTTAACGTTATTGTCCGATTTATTCGAACTGCGGTGAATCTTAGATGGATTAGATCCGGGTCTGGATTTTTGTTTTAGACCCGGTTTGTTGCTGTTTTTCTTGGGGTAGCTATGTGGGCCCAGTGAGGCTTTGGATAGCGTAGGGTTTCTCTCCCCACAGACAAATAATAATAATAAGGTTTGGGGATGAGTAGGAATATCAGCAGTGATTAAAAGTTCAACAAGATTTTTTAATTAGAAGGATTCGCTCAAGCGGAAGATGACTGTATAAGAACCTCTACTTCGGATTGTTTTTTTTGTCTCATACTAACAGGCTAACTTTGGGAAACTACTTTCATTGCTGACAAAATTAACAAAACAGGTGCTCTGACAATTGCAACCCCTAGAGCATAATAAAGAATGACCATTGCCGGCCTCTTTGCTTAAGTACCGGAAATTACCTTATACCAAGTGTACAACACATGTTGGGATGCTTCCAGTATGCCAGAGAAAGTTTAGAAGTGTTTAAAACGATGTGATACATTGAAAGACAAAAATAACCGATATCTCAGAGAAAGATCAAGGTCTAGACACCTCCCTTGTAGCTGTTATGTAGCCTCTACACAATAAATTGCTACAAAGAATGTTTGTAAACTAAAGAATCTATGTATAATAAATCATTCTATCTGTAATTTACAATTTTGATTGAAACATTTTCTTAAAAGTCACGGTTTTTATTACGTTTAGTTCTTTAAACGTCCACCTAGCGCTGCTATAATTGTTCTAATTGGGCACCATATTGGAAAATTCACCGCTTTCCCCCCCAAAAAAAAACGCTTTAAAAATTTTCCAATACAAGTAATCCGATTTTACAAGTATAAATAAATATATTTACTAAATTTTCTAAGTATTTTTCGAAATTTTTTAAATTTTATTTGCAACTACGTAATTAAAACAAGCAAGCAAATAAGATGGCAAAAGATAATAAAGCAGAAATAATATATGAAATTAGAATGAAATAAAATAAAATAATAACAGAACTGGAAAAAATGGTCGCTTTTTACCAAATAGTTTGCATCCCCCTCAAAAAACGTATCTATTTATATAAACGGGTTTATATCCCCAGTTACAATGTTAGCAAAAATAAAATTGAATAACTATACTATAATAAAAACTGTTGACACATTAAAATAATGATTAAATCATTGCAGTGACAAAATACGCTTCGCTGTGGCTCGGTCTGATTTTAATTATTAGGAAAGTAAATAGAAGTTAACATAGATTCAGCAAGAAAACATATCATTCAATTTAATACCCTACTTTGCGTTACTGTTAACTGAAAGGAGTCTTATATAGAAATGCAACGTTGTGTCAAAATTTCAAGTCAATCAATCGACTACTTTTCGTGTTTTGCGGTCACAAACATACGGATGCTGAATTTTTATATATATAGATATAAAGACCAAAATATTTTCTTAAGTTATAGATATGAGTTTTAAAATACAAATATAAAATTAGAGGAATTAGAAGTAATGAAAAATAAATGAAGGTAAACATACAATAAATAAAAAATTTGTAATACACACATCAATCATGTATCTTTTCCTAGTGAAAATGTAATAAGCCATTTTACTGGTGAATTGTGGGAAATATCACATGGCAGTTCGTTCGTTGATTCCATTAGTATGGGAATGGGGTTAAATTTTAGACAGTCAGTCTCGTAAGCAGTTTTTGAAAATAATATTTTCTGTCTAGTAGTAAACTTTGGTACGTGAAAAGTCTGTAAGTTGAGAATATAGGAGCAGTCAGTTTGGTTGTGTAAGAGTTTATACATGAACGTCTCCTAGAGTATAGACTGAGAAATCCAGCAGTTTCAATGATCAGATTGTACGGGTACGTCTAAGTAAGTTCCCATTCTCCTGATACCAAAGGAGATATTCTATGTTAATAAACCATGATTATATTGTTCATCCAACTAAGCAGAACATGCTTTCCTCCATTTTGAGCATTTTAAAGAAAACTATTAATATAATGGATGTTTTTAAACAGAAAGTTTGAACTATTAACTATTATGTAGTTCACCGTTAATTCAACGATGAAGTATGTAGTAACTACGGTAATGTTATTGTTGCATAAATAGTTTTTAGGGATATTACTATTATATACGAGTACATATAATAACCTCCAGGACATGCAAGGTTATTTTGTTTAGTTGGAAAGTTTCAGTGAACACAAGAGTGTTGTTACGTTATTGTAAAGAAAAATCTATTGAAATAAATGTATGACAACATATGTAAGTACAGTTATTATGTTATGAAAACATTTTTATTAGTTCGTGGAAATTATTTAATTAAATTAACAAACCATGGGAATATCTAAATTTATAGTTATTCAGAGAACTTTACTAATCAAAAAATTAACCTCTAAACAATTTTGTGTTTAGTAGAAACATTAAAAATATAACAATTGAAATGGATATTATTTTAAATTTATAGAAAGTTTTTAATAGTTGTTATTCTGTCAAAATAATTACATAACAATGCCCAAATAAAAACGTATTAATCATCTGTTGCTTATTGGCACGTGTCTCTTCAATAGACAATATATATGTCATTCATTAATTGATTGCTTCGATTGTTAATATGATTATGGTCCTGAAGATATTGTTTAATAATATTGTATTGAAATTTAAATTCAAGATCAGACATGAAACATCGGTAGTTCTAATTTTCAGTAGCAAATTCTGTTTTCACTTATAAATTTTACAATTCATTTGCATGTTCTAAATCAAATTCGATAGAAGTAAAACTTCACCATATTAATCAAATTAATTAGTGATCAATTTGTAGTTATGGCCAGTTACTGAAGACGCTTAGTAATGGGCAAAACTTAAATTGTAATTTAGACAGACCGACCAAATGTATATATAAAATAAATCTGGTAGAAACACTCACATGAATGTCTCTTGTAATTTTTTTTTTTTTTTGTAATCCCCAGAAGAGTGTGCCAATAACATTCAACCAAATACATAAAACATTTGAAATATAATGTCTCAAATTCCACAGAAATGTCTAAAAAAAAAAAAAAAAATTATTTTGGGAAAAATAATACAAATACATTGATTGATAGGTTTATATCTATGACGTTAGCATTCCAAATTTAAAGGAAATCATTATAGTCACTTTTCGAGAAAAATGACCCAAAAAACTCAAGAACCTATGCTGCAAATTCGCAATTCCGATTAACTTCAAAAGTGATTCTACTCTATCAATGCTTTTAATGTGTATTAATATTATGTAAACGATAAAACCGTATATTATACTAAAGTTGGACTTTAGAGGAAAGCATAACGTTACTGTTCTCCTAGAAAATCCAAAAAATAAATTTACCTATGAAAATGTTTCCCAAATATAAGTGATATTTATGTGTGTATATAGTATAAGAAGTTTAAAGAAAATCGTTGGTGCCGTTTTCAAGAAAATTACGAAAAACTGAAGAAAAATCAAAATCGATAAAGTTGCCAATTCCCGGTTGATGGATTTTGCCCGAAATCTTCTTGGTAGTACTTAAAACAGAATATCCAAGTTTGAGCTATCAACAACTTTTTTTTTTTACCTTCTCTTACTCCTAGTAAAAGAGGAAATATTGTAATCGTGTCAAATTTTCGTTATCGACTTTTCACCGGAAATATAGGGTCCCCTGAGTGGAAAAAAAGTGGTTTTCAGAAAATGGTCTTTGTGGGGGTATGTGAATAGCGTAACTCAAAAACAAAAAAAAATCGTAGAAAGTTCAATCTTAATATTAATCAGTTTAAGTATCACCATGGGATCCGGCAATAGGTCATCTGTCAAAATTCCTCAACCGGAAGTACCACTTTACTGAATGACCACTTTTTTTACGATTTTCTCATCAAAAATGGATTCAGACGATTTTCTTCAAACTTGGTATATCAACTAAACAAACAAAAATCTACAACTTTTATTTGAAACGTTTCCCCAGAAAAATGCATTTAAGGGCACTTTTGGGAGAGGGGTGGGGGTTATATTGTCCTGTAAAGTGATATTTCAGTTTATTATACAATTCTATCATCTAAATAATATTAATTAGAATTAAATGTGCTGTTGAAATTCCGAGTTTCAAAAAAATCGGATAACCGGAAGTGCGCTTTTATTGAAATATATTTTTCAGTTTTCTGGTATTTTCTCGAAAATGGCTCCAATGATTTTTCTTTAAACTAGGAATGTGAACTACACATATAAAGGAGTTACAGCTTTTATTTGAAACATTTCTCCGGGTAAAGTCATTTAAAGGGGCTTTTTGGGTAGGGATAGGGTTATGCTTTCTTCTTAAGCGCTGTCATAGTTGATTATACAATTCTACAATCTAAACAAAATTTAATTAGATGCTCAAAATTCCGAGTTTCAAGAAAATTAGTAAACCGGAAGTGCGCTTTTACTGAGCATAATTTTGAAAACTGGAGTAATGAGAAAGTTGTTTGAGTTGTCTCACACCAGATTTTTTTTTTTTTTTAATAAGGTATATATTTAGTAAGCTTAGTTATAAATCTTATTCATTGCTCTGATTTCTGTTTATGAAAGTTTTTGTTAATATTTTATAATTGAAAATGTACACTGTTTTGTCTACAGCTTATTTAGATTAGATTCTTCTTTTTTTTAGTTGATAATGCACTATAACCTGTAAAGACTGCTGTGCCGGCCACCGCGCTGTGCACTCTCGTCACAGACAACATTGCCCATTTAGCTGTTGAGGCTCGTGGAAAATAAAATCTAAGGTCAACGCTACCGTACTCAAACCAAGCACTTCCGCGTGGAAGTCAGCGCACTACGGAGTGAGCTAACCCTTTCATTTACATTTTATTGTAGAAATATATTACATAAACCAAATTCATATATAAAACATATTACTTAGAATACGTTCTAAATCTTACATATTATGAATAATTTTATTATATTCACTTAATCAAAAGTCTTTATCTTTAAATCCTTATAAATCGCTTCTTAATGTTTTGTTTATGGTAAAATTATTTACCATAAAATCTCATTAAATTAATTTTCTTTATTATTACTTCTTAATTTATTTTTACTTTCTCTAATCGCTAGTGAAAGGAATTAATACGATCGTGTTAAATTTGTGAAATTGAGTTTTCATCGGAAATACATGTTTTCTTAAAAAAAAAAAAAAAAAAAAAAGTTTTGTTTAGTGAATGAACGGAAAATCGTCAAACTTTGTCTTTCTCGGTCATAATCGATCAACCGGGAGTGGGACCATTAGTGAATGAGTTTTCCCCTCATTTTCCTCGATTTTCTGGAAAATTGGCTCCAAAAAAAGTTTCTTTAAACATCGTACACTAATCTATATCTAATTTTTTTATTTTTTTTATTTTGAATTTTACAACACTATATATTTCTGTACAAAAATGTACAATGGTAAAAATGATATAAGAAAAACAAACAATCACATGGATTTAAAGTAGGAGAGAAGCAACCCATTAGTCCAGCACTCCTTTGAATTGGTGATAGTTTTGCGCGTAGTTAACCAATCACAAGGCCATTGCCGTTTGAGCCTTGGGGGTGAATTTCCAGGGATGTTTTTGGTGGATAGTCGGCGGCGGATTAAGGGATTAGAGTGGGTAGAACAGGTTTTAGATGGAACTTGGAATAACGGGATATGGCCACTTCTTGGGCAAATGGAATATTTAGATTTCTATGAATGGTGTGGTTGCAAACATAGTTATGGTTTCATTGACAAATTGGCGGCCATTTGTATACGTTGGGAATTGGAACTCGTCTGAATCCTATTGTTCAGTGGTGTATATCTAGTTGGGTTTTATAGATTTTTGTAAATAAACTGGAATATTGTTTTGTTTTAATGACGTTTTTCCTGTTTTTTAAGTCCTTTATGATTTTAAATCCGCTTTTAATTTTAGTTTATGAAACAAAGAAATAGGAAAAATAACGACGAAAATTGAATCTTTATGATTGAATATCTCGGCAACGGTTTGAAATATTCAAATGAAATTAACGGCATTTTTCTTCATTTTTTTTTTTTAGTTTTTCAACACAATAGTAAAAAGTGGGGCTCAGAAGGAAACCGCAACTTTCAATCACCGAATTCAGGTGTAAGGCGGCAATAAAATCAAATCACATTAACACCATCATAAAATAGAGCGAAAATCCTTCAACAAACGTTATGTTCACTTTTTTGATATCTTTCTTCGTTTGAGTTATTTCAAAAGTAGCCCGTTTAAATAGGACACCTTGTACAATAATAATAATAATTGTCTTTATATATATACTATATATGGAGGGTGATTCAATAAGTAAAGAGACAAATCGCTGTAGCTCAAAACGATTTATATCAATACAAAACTTTGGCTACTTTTCAACATAGTCCCCCAGCAATATTTATAGAATTGTCCTAAAAGTTCTAATTTGTGTATGCCTCTGGCATAAAATTCTTTGGGTTGATTTTGGAGCCACTTTTGCGCCTGATTTTCAACTTCTTCATTGGATTGAAAATGTTTCCCACGTAGAGCCTCTTTAAGGGAGCCTCTTTAATGGAAGTCCGATGGGGTGAGGTCGGGTATGTAGGGTGGGATGTGGAAGGATCTGCCACCCCACTTTTTGAAGTGTTTCTTGAGTTAACTGTGCTGTGTGTGAGCGCACGTTGTCATGAAGCAAAATCATGCCTTTAGTCTCACGAGTCAACGACGTTTCATTCGAAAGGGCAGGCCTTAATTTGTTTGTGAGCATATCACGGTAAATACTGGCCCTTGGATAGTTCGTTGATCTTTGAGTTCATGCGAGATTCGAGGGAAGAAGTTGCAACTTCAACCGGTCGTCCACTTCGTTGCTTGTCCATCACAGGACACTTACACGGCCACTTTTAAACTGTTCCACCCATTTGAACATTTCAAACAATTATTCCCGCGTACACTTTCAACATTCTTTCATGGATTTCAATACCTTTGATACTCTATGCAACTAAAAGTCTAGTTGTTCTTTCGAAGTGCAATGCTCGACCGGATTCGCCATTGTTAACTGAATACAATTGAGGTTATGCTTACCAAATACTCTCGAACAGCTCATGATAAAACTAAGTACAAGGATACCAACTTGACGCACTGAAAATATTGTATTGAGCAACAAACTATTTCTGAGCAACAACGATTTGTTTCGTTACTTATTGAATGATCTCTTCGAATACCACAATAACTATGGACCAATTATCATCACCATTGAGATAACTAATAAACTAATGGTTAAACCAATTTATTTTTGGGGAAATAAATAATTGGGGAATTCCCATTTATAATTTTGGGGAAATTGTTAGCAAATGATGAACATCTTCTTTATCACAAAATGTGGCATAGAGGGCATGAATTATATATCATTCCTTCCTCAAACAGTTTTACCATTTAGATTTAATAACTCACCACTTATTTCCTATTAATTTTTTTTTTTACTCCTAGTAAGAGGAAATATTGTAATCGTATCAAATTTTTGATCTCAAGTTATCACCGAAAATATACGTTTTGAGATCTTTTGTGTAATCACATGTCAATTCATTAGAATAAAATGTATCTAAATGTAGAATTCTATTTTAAAGAGAAATGAGAAGTTTGATAATTGATTTCGTATTCTATTAAGTTTCTTTAAACTGCAAAACCTAGATTTCCATAGAATTAATAGCTACTTTTTTTTTTTTTTAAATAGATAAACTTAGTTTTTATGATATCCTAACAAAAGTATTTATCTACCAACTCTTAGAACTGGTCAAACAATGGAGATAGCGATAATTCTGATAACTAACTGGACCCTCTACGCTTAGAATATTTTTATTCTTTACATGGGATTTCTGTTTTTATTAATTACAAGGCATGTCCAGAAAGTAAGTGTACTGAGGCTCTCACGGCCGGAAGGATTTTGTTTTCGACATGTTGGCTACACTATCGTGTAGCCCCTGATTCCTCCCCTCCACAACAAGACCGGTTCTAGGTCAGTACGTTGAGAACTGTCGACGCGGCAATACGTTTCGTGAAAAATGTCAATCCAATCTCCCGCCAAGTGTGAAATATTCAAGGTCGGGCAAGAGTTTTTGAGACGCTACAATCTCCATGGAGATGAATTTCTCCGCTCCATCATTACTGGAGATGAAACTTGGGTTGCACACTATACCCCTGAAACCAAAAGGCAGTCTCAACAGTGGCGTCACACCTCTTCACCCTCCGCCAAAAAGTTCAAAACCACAATTCCAGCCAAGAAAATCATGGCTTCCGTGTTTTGGGACTGTCAAGGCATAATTTTAATTGAATATATGCCTCAAGGGGAGACCATCAACTCTGCAAGATACTGTGAGACCCTAAAAAAAATTGCGGAGGGCGATTCAGAACAAAAGGAGAGGCATGCTGACAAAGGGAGTCTGCCTGCTGCACGACAATGCCAGACCACATGCACTGCTTGCCTCGTTTAAATGGGATGTCCTGAACCATCTCGCGCATTCCCCTGACCTAGCACTTCAGATCACTATCTCTTTACCTCCCTGAAGCTGCACATGGGTGGAAAAAGGTTTACAACCGACGAGGAGGTGAAGGGGGAGGTAAAGAAGTGGACAAAGGGGTTGGCGGGAAACTCCTTCGAGGAAGGCATATAAAATTAATACCCCGGTTCACCACCTGCATTGAGAGGAATGGTGACTATGTCGAAAAATAGCTTACATATGTAACCAGGTAACTACTAATGTAACCAGGTAATTTTTTTGTTCAAATAAAAATTTTTGTAACCTACAAAAATTCAGTACACTTACTTAACTGGACATGCCTCGTATAATAAGGACCAACCATGGGCCGTCCTCATGGATAGTAATGGTAAAACAAATAGGTTTTTACTTCTTAGTAAGAGGAAATATTGTAATCATGTCAAATTTTTGATTCGAGTTTTCACCAGTAATAACATTCACGTACTACGTATAGTATGTGAACTGTATAGCTTAAAAAAAAACGAAAAATCCCCTGGAAGTTCAAACTTGACAATCCGTTTTAAGTGTTACCATGGGATCCCACGGTAAATTGTCTGACAAAATTTCTATACGAAGTACCTACCACCAACTTTTATTTGAAACATTTTTAGGAAAATTTCATTTTAGGGTGTTTGGGCGGAGGGATGTTGTTGTTACGAGGTGTGTAAATTAAGTAATGAGACTGATTTTCTAGTGTTCGATCTGGCAACACTGGAGACGCGGCGTATGCGTGGTAGGGCAAGTAAACATCTGATACACGTCCAGTGCAAATTTGAAAATGCTAGAGTTGTTGCACTGTCCGTAGTGACTTTTTTTGTGAGCAAGGTTTTTTCAGTGCGTTTTAAAAATGAGTGACATCAATTACGAGCAACGTTGTGCTATCAGGTTTTGCTTCAGACTTGGGCACAGTGCAACGGAAACGTTTGAAAAACTGTGCCAGGCCTATGGAGACAATGTTTTGTCGAGAGCACAGGTTTTTAGGTGGTTTAAGTCGTTTGCAGAAGGAAAGGAATCAATTGAAGACGAGCCTCGCAGCGGAAGGCCTTCATCTTCAAGAACCGACGAAAATGTTGGCAGAATCCGCGATCTCGTGCGTTCAGATCGTCGTTTGACAGTCCGAATGATCGGCGAAGAGTTGAATTTGACTCACACAACCGTTCATCAAATTTTGACTAATGAATTGGGGATGAGAAAAATTTGTGCAAAAATGGTTCCGAAAAATCTTTCACAAGAGCAAAAAGACATCAGAAAGGAAAGGAGCCTTGACTTTTTGGGAGCAATTGAAAACGAGCCCACTTGACGAGTCTTGGGTGTTTGAGTATGACCCAGAAACTAAGCGTCAGAGCATGCAGTGGCACACTTCAACCTCTCCAAGGCCAAAAAAAGCAAGAATGAGCAAGTCAAAAATCAAATGCATGCTGATTTGCTTTTTTGATAGCCAAGGAATCGTTCACAAAGAATTTGTGCCTCAATGCCAAATGGTAAACCAACATTTTTACCGAGAAGTTCTTGAGAGACTTCGAAAAAGAGTCATGCGTGTGAGACCAAACATCAAAAACAAGTGGGTGTTGCATCACGACAATGCTCCGTGTCACACCGCGATTTCTATTAATGAGTATTTGGCCAGTAATAACATTCCTGTGGCTCCTCAGCCTCCTTATTCACCCGACTTGAGTCCATGTGACTTTTTTTTGTTCCCCAAATTGAAAAATCACCTCAAGGGACGTCATTTTGGAACATTGGAGAATATTCAAACAGCCGTAACCGACCAACTGAAGTCTATTCCAGTATCCGAGTTCCAGCACTGCTATGACGAATGGAAGAATCGTCTTCAGCGTTGTGTGGCTTCCCAAGGTAGTTACTTTGAAGGGGACAATGTTGAATTGTAATTTTATTTGAATAAAAAAAAGATAAAAAATCAGTCTCATTACTTAATTTACACACCTCGTATGTTTTCCTATAAATTGTTATTTAGTTTGTTATATCTACAATTCTAGGTTAAGATCTAGAATAGGTTATCTAGAATAGATGGAGATGGTTGGGTGTAATAGTATCCAAAGATAGTATTCGTAGCAGAGAAAGAGAGACCAAAATGACAGGACCATTCTCTCGGACTAGAAAGGGAGAAACCACATAAATACAGCGATAGGAGACAGAACGAGAACAGTTCATACTACTGAGTTCATCATCACTACGTGTCATTACACCTTATCCACTCTACCATACTCTATCATTTCAAGTGTAAAATCCATGCAGTCAGTATCATTTATCATATTTTACAGTGCTAACACTTTATTAATAAAAATATAGCCATAGAAAATGTCAGCAGTTTCCATTACCTAGGGAATGTGTTCTCAAAATACAGGATTATTCTGCTTGGCTACTGAAGAAGATAGGATCTCAAAAGCGGTGATTGCAATAAATTCTGCCCTCCAAATAATCCGCTCATCAAAAATCATCCTCGTGGAAGCTAAAGAATTGCCAATAGTTCAATAGTTTCTAATCCATTCTGTTCTTCTTTATTCAAATGAAGTGTGGGTATTGAGATATTTGGAAAATATTCAGGTCATTCAGTCCAGAAATTTTTTAAATTATTATTATATTTTTGGCCCAAACCAGCCTCGGGATATATTGTTCGTTTGGAGACAGGACTGTTAAAAATAAATGTACAGGTTCTGATGAAGTTAGCCATTAAACTGGTGGGAAAAATTGTTGTGTATGTGTCCGAATCGTTTGCGTAGGATTTGCTTTAATAAAATTATTTCACTCGATAGGTCGTTTCAGAAAACGTAGTCAAATATAATTGGTGTAGCCAGCTAAAAAAAAAATTATTTGTGATACCGAGTATGGATGGATATGGAATGAGCAAGATGCTGGTATTGTAAAAAAAAAATATAAGAATTCAATTTTAACTGATTACAAAACCGATTATTAGTTTTAGATATAAACAAAGCAAACAATTCTAATTATAACTGTATGTATAAACAAATATATTTAGTAAATACTACTCAGCCCTATTTGAATTTAGTCACTTCCGTGATTCAAATTGCAATATTAAGTCAATTAAGAGTGTCACCTAGCAGGCAGATAAGTACGATCGTATTTACTTTAATAAGCAATGCCATAAAATCAATACAGAAGATTTTTTTTTTTTCTACGCCGACTGCGAAGGGAGTGTTCCCATTTTCTTTCGGGCAGTTCAATATTTGTTTGATTTTTGTTTCCCGTGTGAGACACCTTCGTCTTTGCCTTCGCCATGCAATCCGGCACAAGTCATTAGGTGCGCAGCATCCATTTCCGCATCGCTGTCACTTAACGGGCAGCTGGGAGATGCTATAATTCCTATTCGGTGGAAGTGGGCTTGCAGGTAATCGTGCCCAGTGGCCAGTCGGAGAAGACAGAATTGTCTAATAAATTGAAATAGCACTTTAGATGAAAAAATTAACCCCACCCCACCCCCGGAAGTGCTCTTAAATGAAATTTCCCGGAGAAATGTTTCAAATAAAAGTTGTAGACCTTTGTATGCGTGGTTGATGTTACAAGTTTAATGAAAATCGTCGGAGCCATTTTTGAGAAAATCGTAAAAACGTAAAAAAAAAAAACTAGTAAAGTGGTACTTTCTGGTTGAGGAATTTTGACAGATAACGTACTGTCAGATCCCATGGTGATACCTAAACGGAATATCAAGTTTCAACTTTCTATGGTTTTTGATTTTTGAGCTATGTTGTTCACATACATACATAATACACACACAAACACACACACACACAGAACAATTGCTAAAAACCACTTTTTTGGACTCAGGGGACCTCAAAATGGATATTTCCGGGTGAAAACTCGATATCAAAAATTTCAGACGATTACAATACTTCCTCTTACTAGGAGTAAGAGAATGTAAAAATTAGTAAATTTTTTTTTTATATATAATAATTGTATTAAAAACAATAAGAAAAAATTGTGTGAGTGTTTCACAGCAGGCTTTTTACCTTAATTTAAGTTTATTTGTTTCGTGCTTTACATAGATAGTTATGTTTTGAACATATTCTATGAGATAGAAATCTGGTGTAATACACTCATACAACTTTCCCTTACTCCAGTTTTTAAAATTGTAAATTGACCACTTTTATAGTTTATAGTAAAACAAATTTAATGAAATTCTTCAAGGAATTTTTTTATGGAGAAAATAGCGGGAAATTGAAAAAAAAAAAAAAACTATTCATTAAAAATGTACTTCCGGTTATCTGATTTTCTTAAAACTCAGAATTTCAACAATATATTTAATTCTAATTAATATTATTTAGATAATAGAATTGTGTAATTAAACTTAAACCAACACTTTAGAGGAAATCTAACCCCCCACCCCTCCCCCAAAAGTGCCAAAAGTCCCTTAAATAAATTTTCCCAGAAAAATGTTCCGAATAAAAATTGTAGATCATTGTCTTTGTAGTTGATATGCCAAGTTTAAAGAAAATCGTTGGGGCCATTTATGAGAAAATCGCAAAAAAGTGAAAAAAAAAAAAAAAAAACCTTTCAGTAAAGTGGTACTTCCGGTTAAGAAATTTTGACACGTAACGTATTGTCGGATCCCATGATGATACCTAAACAAAATATCAAGTTTGAACTTTCTGCGATTTTTTTCGTTTTTGTCCTATGCTGTTCATATACAGACATACCTACACATATATTTTCTAAAAACCACTTTTTTTGGAGTCAGGGGATCTCCGGAAGGGATATTTCCGGTAAAAACGCAATATTGAAAATTTTGGCACGATTATAATAATACCACCTCTCTCTCTCTCTCACTCTAGGAGTATCCGGGAAAAACCCAAGGAATAAATAATTTTAGCATATTTATCAATTTTTAATGATTGAAGTAAAAAAAAACTCGTTAGAGTTAATCAGATTTTCAGTCAATAAAGAAGGGATTTCCCATCAAAATAATATCATAAATACAAATTAATTTTATTACATTGAAACGTCATTGATGTACAGTCATATAGAAACTATTTTAATTTTATTTTATATAATTATTAAGAGAACAATGCTTGGTAGAAGGTCGTAATTAAGTAATGAAAAGTATATAACTATAGAAATTAAAAATTAAACGAAAATGAATAAATTTGTTTTGTTTTTATTAATAAAAAAAAAAAATAAAATTGAATAATTGTGAATTCAATTAAAACTTTATGATTAATAAAATTAAAAAATGTCAATAATTTTTACTTGTTTTTATTCTGATAAAAAGGAATTTTGTCGATCGAGTCAAATTTTTTGACATTCTATAGACTCAGTGCAAAAGTTTATGTCATCACACTGTTTTGACAAAATATCCTGATGATGTGCGAACGCCTCGCCCCCAAAACCGGTTGATGACTACAAAAAAAGGAGCAGGCTATTACGATAAATATCTGTGATGTTTTGAAATTAAGTTTTTATTGGACATACATTTCTTGTGGTATCAATTCCTGCAATCGTGTCAGATTTTGAGAAATTGAATTTGTAGGGATTTTAATTGTATCTTAATTGCATGAATATTAATTTAATTAGCATGTATCCTATAATATGTAAGAAAATATTTATTTTATTAATTGATTTATATTTTAAATACATGTTGTAAATATATGTAAATACAAAATTGTAAATATACAAAAAATATAATTACTTTCTTCTTACTCCTAGTAAGAGGAAGTATTGTAATCGTGTCAAATTTTCGATATCGAGTTTTCACCGGAAATATCCGTTTTGAGGTCCCCTGAGTCCAAAAAAGTGGTTTTTAGCGAATGGTCTGTGTGTGTGTGTGTGTGTGTGTGTGTATGTATGTGAACAGCATAGCTCAAAAACGAAAAATCGTAGAAAGTTCAAACTTGATATTACGTTTAGGTATCACCATGGGATCTGACGGTGCGTTATGTGTCAATATTCCTCAACCGGAAGTACCACTTTACTAGTTGTTTTTTTTACGTTTTTGCAATTTTCTCAAAAATGGCTCCGAAGATTTTCTTTAAACTTGTATATCAACTACACATACAAAGAGCTACAACTTTTATTTGAAACATTTCTCCAGGAAAATTCATTTAAGGGCACTTCTGGGGGAGGGGTGGGGTTAGGTTTTCATCTTAACTGCTGTTTCAGTATATTAGACAATTCTGTCATCTAAATAATGTTAATTAGAATTAAATATGTTGTTGAAATTCCGAGTTTGAAAAAAAATAGATAACCGGAAGTGCGTTTTTACTGAAATATAATTTTCAGTTTTCTGGTATTTTCTCGAAAATGGCTCCAACGATTTTCTTTAAACCAGAGTTGTTAACTATACATATAAAGAGCTACAACTTTTATTTGAAACTTTTCCCCTGATAAATTCATTTAAGGGGACTTTTGGGGGAGGGGGGTTATGTTTTTCTTTAAAATGCTATCACAGTTGATTATACAATTCTGTCATCCAAATTGAAATAACTAGAAATTAATATATGACCCAAATTCCGAGTTTCAAGGAAATTAGTAAACCGGACAGTTTTACTGGACAGTGTTTTCACTTTTCGACGAATTTCATTAAATTTGGTACACTAAGTATAAAATTTGTCAATTATAATTTTGAGTACTGGAGTAAGAGAAAGTTGTGTGAGTGTTTCACACCAGATTTTTTTTATATTGTAAATACAAAAGTATAATTTTGCTTTTTTTACATCAAATTTATTCTGCTTTAATTTTATTTATTTCTAGTTATTTAGATTTTATAGATACAGAAACCAAAAGTATTTTTTAAACTTAGAAATACTAACTTCAAAAATATATTTGCCCTAACAAGTTGGTGAACAAAATATATCTGAAATAACGAAAATTGAAGCTCAAAACTTCATATTCTATTTTAAGTACTATTATTATTCAAGGGAGGGGAAGGCTAAAGCGTGCGCTATCCAAAGCCTCCATGGGCCCCATATAGCTACCCCAAAAGAATAAATAACCACTACCGGTGCTGGAACAAAAGTCCGGGCCCGCATTTCACCCATCTAAAAGTTTTACCCCAGTGCGAACAAATCGGACAATTAATCTGAAAAAGACATAGCCTAAGTAAATTCCACCGACATCCCCAGTTCCGTCCAAAGGTCCTGAACCTTTTCTCCTCACAGCCCAAACAATTCGTCATGAGATATATGGGTGTTTCTTCCTAGAGATGTCTCCTTAAGCCACAATTCCCAATGAGCAAACCAACCAGACGCCTGAGGGAGGTTCGTGAAAGACAAAGCACCCTTTTACTAAAAGCTCCGTCTGGACCTTCAATGAGCTGCCACAACCCACTGTGCTCATCCATACTGATGAATACTGTGATGCTGTTCTCATGACAGGAAGCTTGACAGACATGTGCCAAAAGACACACCCACAGCAGGCTCCTGGGACCAATAAAAGGGAGAAAAGGGACCTAATTTGGCAAACCTATCTACCTCCTCCTTATTTCCAAAAATTCTCATATGACCTGGTACCCAGACTAGGAAGTCCTTCCCCATTTAAATACTATCACCACATCAAGATTTTGGTTAAAATTCATCAACCGGAAATGTCTGTCAAAGGAAATGCCTATCAACTTTATTTGAAGTATTTTTCACAAGAAAATGAATTTTTCTGGGGGGGGGGGAGTTCTGAGGGAGCAGCAATGTTTTAAGATTTCCACCAAAAATCTTACTTCAATACAATGTATGATGGTTCTATACACATATATAATATTATGGATACATTACAAGTATTCGGTAGGATTTCGAATTTGAAGAAGATTAGTTACCCCCAAAAGTGCGACTATACACAATAGGTTTTTTTTTTTGCAGGATTTTTGGAAAAAAACTAGAAACTTGTAATTGTGCTTGTAATTGGATTGGTGCAAAAATAATGCAGGTTTTTGAACTTTCATCTTTTGTTTACTTCTGCTTGCCAAGTAAACAAAGATAATCCTCCAGTCTAGGTAATGGATTATAAACAATGTTTATTAATGTTGTTTTTCCTCAAATATCAGTTTAGTTTGTGTTCCATTTTGTATGAGTTAAGACCTCCGATATTCACCATGTCAAAACAAGATTTTCGTCAAATTTATTTTTACGAGTTCAAACTTGGTCGAAGTGCGGCTCAAACTGCGCGTAACATCAATGTTGTTTGGGGTGAAGGAAGCATCAGTGAATGTACAGTGCAGCGATGGTTCCAAAAATTTCGTGTTGGAGATTTTGATCTCGAAGACAAGGAAGGTCGCGGTAGGCCCTCTGTTGTTGATCACGACCATCTTAGGGCATTGGTGGAAGATAACCCTCGCAAAACCACTCGGGACTTTGCGAGAGAAGTTAGTGTTGACCACTCAACAGTCGTTCGCCATCTCGAACAAATTGGTAAAGTTAAAAAGCTCGACACGTGGGTACCTCACGAATTGACCCAGAGCCAAAAACATCGGCGTTTTGAAATTTGCAATTCTCTTCTGTTGCGCTACCAAAATGAACCATTTCTTAATCGAATCGTGACATGTGATGAAAAATGGATCCAATACGACAACAGGAGACGGTCAGGCCAGTGGCTGGACAAGGATGAAGCACCAAAACATTTCGCGAAACCAAGCCTGCACCCGAAAAAAGTAATGGTGACAGTGTGGTGGTCTACTGCAGGTGTTATTCATTACAGCTTCCTAAATACTGGCGAAACAATCACGGCTGAAACATATTGTCAAGAAATTGACAAAATGCATAGGAAATTGCAAAATCTTTGTCCAGCATTGGTGAATCGGATAACGCCAGGCCACATATCGCAATGCCAACTCTCAGGAAACTTCAGGAATTGAAATATGAAACACTTCCGCACCCTTTATACTCCCCCGATCTCTCGCCGACGGACTTCCACTTATTTAGACATTTGGACAACTTCTTAAATGGGAAAAATTTTAGGCGACCGAAGTGAAACCGAAAATGCCTTCCGCGAGTTTATTGAGAGTTTAAATAAAGATTTTTTTTTAGAAACTGGAATAAAAATGCTTCTGACACGTTGGCAACTATGTGTTGATAATGATGGAACATATTTTGAATAAATAATCTTAGTTTTATACAAATTATAATAATTTTTTTTTTTTTGGCATATAAAAACCTGCATTATTTTTGCACCAACCCTATAATTGTCACTTCTGTTTTTGCATAATTTGTTTCTTGAAACATTGATTTTTTAACAAGTTCTGAAAAAAAAATCAGCGACGATGTTAAATTTCAAATGGTATTATTATTTTGTTTTATTGGAATTCTCTTCTGGACCACAATGATTCTGAATCACCACAACATACTGTCTTGGATAGGACTGTATCTCCACCATGTTTAAATAAAAGTTATTATAATTAGAATATTTATAGAATTTTTTTGTTTATTTTAAATAATTAGAATTTAATTTATTATTTTATTTACATTAATTGCAAGCAAATATATGCAGAACTCTGGTACGAATGATTGTGAATCATAAATATGAATCACGGAGCGAGATAGAAATTAAACAAATGACTAAGCCGGAAGCATGTGCCAACTGTATCAGCTCTTTTTTTTTCGTCAAATAAAGAAAAAAAAAAGAAAAAAAACTACGAGGAAGAAAAAGAAATCTTAGTTACCCTATTTAAAGTAAATTATGTATTGAGATAAATTATTAGATAATACGTATATTTCTTAGAATGTGTTTATATTGTAATAATAATAATAATAATAATTAAAAATAACATTATTGTCCATTTAACCACTGTATTGTTATTAATTATTTTTATCTTACTCGTAGCAAGAGGAATTAAATTATTGCAATTTGTGTTAGATAATTGAGTTTGTAGGGATTTAATTGTACACTGAATATTAATTTAATTACCATATGTATACTATAATATAATATATATTTTATTAATCGATTTATATTGTAAATATAAAATTGTATAAACATAAAATCGTTAAATACAAAAAAATATAATTTTTGCCTTCTTATATTAAACTTATACTGCTCTAAAGTTTTATTTATTTCAAGTTATTTAGATTTTATAGATATAGAAACCAAAGTATTTTTTTTTTTTTTAAACTTAGTATACTTAATCTTTTTTTTTTCAAAAATATATATTTATCCTAACAAGTTTGTAACATTTTTTTTCCTAGAAACTTGATTTTAGTTAGATAAACTAGGAGGTCAAATTTCACTTGTAAGAGGTAGCTTTATTATTGGTTTTAGATTCTCCCATCTTTATTTATCTAATATTATTCATATTAGATAATATTGTATTTAATTTATTATCAATTTTTTTTTTTTTTTTTTTTTGCTGATACATTTGTTAAATTATGTTCGTAAAAATGTTAATGATACCCGGGGATTTAATTGAGATAAAAAAAAAAAAACCAAACCAAAAAAAAAAAAACAGGTGTTAACAGATGAGCGAACTCAGATATTATTAGTATACCATTGAAGTTACATGTAGAAACTTGTTTACCTTGGAGGTTTACTAACAAACATTGATAGTGTGATTGTAAACACTAAAAATCAAATAGTTTTCTAAATGTGTACAATTTCCAAACTGATGACAAATTTTCATTAAACACGTGTGTATTTTTACTTTCTCTTACTCCTAGTAAGAGGAAGTATTGTAATCGTGTCAAATTTTCGATATCGAGTTTTCACCGGAAATATCCGTTTTGAGGTCCCCTGAGTCCAAAAAAAGTGGTTTTTAGCAAATGGTCTGTGTGTGTCCGTGTGTGTGTGTGTCCGCGCGCGCGCGCGTGTGTATATGTATGTATGTGAACACCATAGCTCAAAAACGAAAAATCGTAGAAAGTTGAAATTTGATATTCCGTTTAGAGGTCACCATGGGATCTGACTGTACGTTATCTGTAAAAGTTCCTCAACCGGAAGTACCACTTTACTAGTTGGATTTTTTACTTTTTTGCGATTTTCTCAAAAATGGCTCCGACGATTTTCTTTAAACTTTAAACATCAACCACACATACAAAGAGCTACAACTTTTATTAGAAACATTTCTCCGGAAAAATGCATTGAAGGGCACTTTTGGGGGAGGGGTGGGGTTAGGGTTTCCATCTAAAGTGCTATTTCAGTTTATTAGACAATTCTGTCATCTAAATAATGTTAATTAGAATTAAATATGTTGTTGAAATTCCGAGTTTGAAAAAAAATCGGATAACCGGAAGTGCGTTTACTTTACCACTTTACTAAATGATTTATTCACTTTTTCGCAATTTTCTCAAAAATGGCTTTGACGATTTTTTTGAAACTTCGTATATAAACTAAACATGCAAAGATCTACAACTTTTATCTAAAACATTTCTCTGGGAAATTTCTTTTAAGAGCACTTTTAGGGGAGGGGGGGAGTTTTTCATTATAAAGTGGTATCCTAGTTCATTATACAATTCTATCCATCCAAACATATAGTTAGAAAAATATAGAGGCTGAAATTCCTATTTCAAGAAAATTAGTAAACCGGAAGTGCGCTTTTACTGAACAATTTTTTCAGTTTTCGACGAAATTCATTAAATTTGGTGCACTAACGAATTTCACTAATTTGGCACACATTTGTCAATTATAATTTTGTGAACTGGAGTAAGAGAAAGTTGTGTGAGTGTTTCACACCAGATTTTTTTTCACTTAGCCCGGAAGAGAGTGGTAATAAAATCGAACAAAACTATATTCTAATAACAATGAGATGTTTGTACGGCAATGGCCAAAGGAGTGTATAATGAAAAAAAAAAATTCTTTCTTGCTTTACATTTCGGGTACCATTGATGCCCTTCTTCAGGAGCTCTGTAAAAATTTATTATAGAAAATACATATTGTATAAATACACAAACAAAACCTCCAACGCAGAATCCTGAAAACATTCCAACTAACGTGAATACTGAACCTCCTCCCATTTACCACTCGCTCACCTTCATTAGTCCTATTTCCAATAGAATCAATAACATCCTCAAAAACTTTATCCCCCACCCTCCGAACAGGTTTCTCTCCCACCAACAAACTAAATAAAATCTTCTCCAAAAATTAAAGACCCCATTAAAAAATCTAACAAAACACATACGATATACAAACTTCATTGTATTATACCCAACTGCAACGCTTGCTACATAGGTGAATCCAAACAGTTTTTACAAAAAAAAGACTCAGACAACACGAATTAGACATTATTAACAAAAAAAAAATTTGACAGCACTGCTCTCTTCAAACATGTTCTGACTTTCAATCATACCATCGATTTCAATAACCATTTCCATTTTAATCACTCACCCCAACCATTCAAAACGTCTTCTATCCGAATCTTTACAAATTCACCTTCATCCGAATTCTATTAATTTTAAAAAAGACAAAGAAATCATAACTTCAACTTACAACAATATGTTTCTAACCCTACAAAAAAAGATACTCGCCAGTAATTTGTTCTTTCAAATTTGAAATTGCCGCGCCTCACTATAAACATTTTTCTTATCCCTCCCACCCTTTAACAGTTTTTTTAAATAAAAAAAAAAAATACTCTCTCTTCATTTCACTCTCAACGTTCTCAACGTCTACTCCTCTCCTACCCTAATGGTATCTTTATCTGTCTTATTTTATCTTATTGTCAATATCATTTTATTTAATTTACTGTCATTTCTGTTTTATAATTTCTTCTGTTAATATTTCTTTAATTGAAATTTTTCTTTCTTCTTTTTTTGTTATAAATCTATGAACTTTTTCATAACTACTATAATTTATTTTAGTACAATAAAGTGTTTTCTTCAATAAATTTTGACAGAGGTCCTGAAGAAGGGCACCAATGGTAGCCGAAACGTAGAGCAAGAAAGAATTTGTTTTTTTTTTTCTTTAAAAACTCCTCTAGCCATTGCCGTACAAACATATCATTGTAATTTTAAGGCGTGATGATTTGAATACTATATTCTAATATTTTATAAAAATTATTATAACCTCATAAATTCCATAAAAGGCGTAAGATAAATTTTTTTCCTTGTGATAAATTTTTAAAAGTGATACATTTATATTTAAGCAGTTTATATTCGAAATTTAATGGAAATTGTGATAACCATTTTCGAAAAAATTACGTTGAAAAAAAAATACAATTCTGTAAATTCGCACTTTCGATTTTCATAAAATTTAAAATTCTATCAATGCTTCTCATTTATCTTTTATTATTATATAAGTAAGTAGTAGCACAATAAATTATACTGAACTGATCCTTTAGGTAAAAGCTTAAGGTGATTGAAATTCCCAAAGAATGGCCGTCTGTCAAAATTCTTCAACCGGAAATAACACTTTATTGAATGTTTTTTTTTTTTTTTTTTTCACTTTCTTGCGAATTTTCTCAAAAATGGCCACGATGTTTTTTTATTAAACTTGCTATATCCAACTACATATACAAAAATC
The DNA here is from genome assembly GCA_011037195.1 of Triatoma infestans. NCBI lineage: Eukaryota > Metazoa > Arthropoda > Insecta > Hemiptera > Reduviidae > Triatoma > Triatoma infestans. The sequence continues at coordinate 30,888 of JAAEAF010005671.1, read as the reverse complement.
TACAACTTATATTTGAAAACATTTCTCTAGGAAAATTCATTTAAGGACACTTTTAGGAGGAGGGTAATTTCCAAATTGTTATACCGAGCAGAGGTGAATGGGACTGTGCTCCCCTCCCTCCCTGTTTGGTAACTCGATCTGGTATACACACGGATCCAAAATTCCGATTGGGGTCGGAGCCGGGGTCTATGGGGAAAGCTATGAGCCTAGGGAATTACGCCACGTTCTTAAACAGGCTGAAGTCGTGGCGCTACAACTCTCCTAGCTAGGGAGATTATAGTCAGGCAGCCTACTATAGTGGGTTAGAAAAAAGGCCATATACTCTGATAGTCAGGCAGCCCTGAAGGCACTTTCTTCACACCAAATAGTCTCAAGACTGGTGTAGGATAGCCTATTTGCCCTAATCAAGGTGGGTACTCGGAACAAACTGACATTCGCCTGGATGCCGGGACATGCCGGGTTTCTAGGCAATGAAAGGACGGATGCCCTAGCGAGGGAGGGTTCGCAGGATACCTTTATAGGCCTTCTGCGGCTTGTCCACTAGCCTTACTCAAACTTCTATCAAAGGTTGGATAGAAAACCAGCGTCTGCTTTGGTGGGAGAGAACACCAGGACAGAAGCAGGCAAAACTCTTTATCAAGAGACATTTGTCTAAATTTACCAGACATCTACTGAGCCATACCTTAAGGGATATAAGGCTATAAGTAAAGTAAAAAAGTAAAGTAAGTAAAGTAATGCCTATTTTTTCAGGCGGGCTTAACGTCCAACTACCAAATTAGGTGTCGTGGACGGGGGCGGAAGCACCTACTTTACTATTAACATTTTTTAAACAAATATAAAATTTAGCAGTTATACGCTGGACTCGAACTGGGGTCCTCCCACTTACAAGTCCACGCTCATAACCACTACACCAACACCCGCCCCTATAAGGCTATAATTGTGGGTGAACTAACAAGGCATTGTAGGCTGAACAGACACATGCACCATCTACAACTTGCAGATAGTGCAGTATGCCGATTCTGCAAGGCAGAGAAAGAAACCCCGGCGCACATCCTCTATGAGTGCGCCGGCCTTGCGAAGACAAGGTTTCTTCAATTGGGGACAGTCAATCGCGAAGCTATGCGCTTCATGACGGAGCCGTTCTCAGCTTTGCTAGGACTGATTAGGAGGGCAAAGCTGGGGATTGTGCTATAACTTAAGGGTATCCACAATAGACCTCGTCTTGTAGGTCGCAGTGGAATGAGGCTTGTTCCCTCCCGCTTCTAATCTAATCTAATCTAGGGGGAGAGTGGTGTTAGGGTGTCCTCTAAAGTGTTATTTCAGTTTACTATACAATTCTATCATTTAAATAATATTAATTAGAATTAAATGTGTTGTTGAAATTCCGAGTTGACCGGAACTGCTTTTTTACTGAAATGTATTTTTCAGCTTTTTGGTATTTTCTCGAAAACGGCTCCAACAGTTTTCTTTAAACTAGAAATGTGAACTACATATATAAAGAGCTATAACTTTTATTTGAAATATTTCTGCTGGTAAAGTCATAAGGGGGTTTTTGGGGGATGGGCGGGGTTATTTTTTCTCTAAAGTGCTATCATAGTAGATTATACAAATTCTACCATTCAAACAAATTAATTAGAAATAAATAGATGGCCAAAATTCCGAGTTTCAAGAAAATTAGTAAACCGGAAGTGCGTTTTTTACTGAACAGTTTTCTATTAAATTTCATTAAATTTGGTGCATATACTATAATGTTTGTCAATGACAATTTTGAAAACTGGAGTGAGAGAAAATTGTGTGAGTGTTTCACACCAGATTTTTTTTTTTTTTTACAACTTTTATCATAATTATTAGACTTTTAAAACGTTTAATTGTATCGGCCGGAACTTAACGATTTTATTATGCTTCCAATTACGCCTGGCATTTTTTTTAATAAAAATAGAAACTTTCATTGCTTTATAATTGGAAAGAATCCAAATTTATTATTAAAGAAGTGTGAATACTTATATTTTTTATATTCTATTTTGTAATGGTAGGAGAGTTTATTTAAGAACGTAACACTTCCTAGTGTTAGAAGTAAGTGGAAGTCCTTGTAGGTTATAACTGTTAGTTTGTTTACATATGGATTGTTTGTTTGCATTTTGAAATGTTTAAAATCTTTCGCTCAATTCTCTTCTTTCTACTTTAATATCAGTATTTAGCTGAAGTTTTTTTGATTTATAAGGAGAGGTTAAACATGCGGATGAAGTCCTTCATTTCTCGAATTCAATTGCCATTTATTTGTTGTTTTTTTTTTAAGTCTACGTTTCATTATTTTTATATTTTATTCATTTTTTTAATAATAATAATAATAATAATAAAAAAAATTGTCCTTGATCTATAAAAATAAAATTAATTTTTTTTTTTATTGATTTTTAAATGTTTTTGAAGGTTCTACTATTATCCGTATGGAAAAAGACAAAGATACTTCCGGATCTTTCCGGTAAAAACTCAACTTCAAAAATTTGATCCGATCATAATTTTTTCACTTACAAAAGTAAATAGTATATTATATACAGTAGACAAAATGTAGATAACAAATAATAATAAATTATTAATCTCGATGCAGTACGCTGTTGCAAGGTCGAAAAAAATCGAATCTTTACCCAGATTCTTTGCAAGAATCCCAGTGTGGTCAAAATATAGTGGTGATTTTTTTTTCCTATTTTTTTTTTTTTTACTTTTTCTTCTCCTAGTAAGAGGAAGTATTGTAATCGTGTCAAATTTTCTATATCGAATTCTCACCGGAAATAACCATTTTGAGGTCCGTTGAGTCCAAAAAAGTGGTTTTTAGAAAATGGTTTGTTTGTGTGTGTGTGTGTGTGTGTGTGTGAGAGTGAACAGCAAAGCTAAAAAACGAAGAAACCGTAGAAAGTTTAGGTATTCCGTTTAGGTATCACAATGGGATCTGAAAGTGCGTTGTATGTCAAAATTCCTCAACCGGAAGTACCACTTTACTGTTTTTTTTTGTTGCGATTTTCTCAAAAATGGCTCCAACGATTGTCTTTTTGTTTTGAAACTTGGTACTTCAACTACATATACAAAGAGCTACAACTTTTATTTGCCACATTTGTCTGGGAAAAATTCATTTAAGGGTACTTTTGTGGGAGGGGTGGGGTTAGATTTTTCCTCTAAAGTGCTATTACAGTTTATTATACAATTCTATAAATAAATAATATTAATTAGAATGAAATATATTGTTGAAATTCCGAGTTTGAAAAAATCGGATGACCGGAACTGCGTTCGCTTTACCACTTCACTAAATGATTTTTTTTACTTTGACGATTTTCTTGAAACTTCCTATATAAACTATACATACAAAGATCTGCAACTTTTATTTAAAAATTTCTATGGGAAAAATTAATTAAGGGCACAAATAGAGGAATGGTGGGGTTATGTTTTTCTCTAAAGTGTTATCATCATTGTTGATTATACAATTCTATCATCCAAACAAAATTAATTAGAAATAAATAGATGGCAAAAATTCCCACTGTCAAGAAAATTAGTAAACCAGAAGTGCGGTTTTACTTGAACAGTTTTTTTTTTTTTTCAGTTTCGGACGAATTTCATTAAATTTGGTACACTAACTATAACATTCAATTATAATTTTGAGGAACGTTGTGTGAGTCTTTCACACCAGATTTTTTTTTCTTTAACATCTATGGTCATTGGCGCTATCATAGAATAATGAAGCTGCAGAGGCTTCTAAGAAGGAAGAAAAAATCTAAGGGCAGCACTGCTAGACTCGAACCCATGACCTTCGCATTGCTAGTCCAACGCGCTACCACTGAGCTATAATCCCTACCATCCATATTTGTTTGTTATAAAATTAGTTAACTATTATAATTGCAGGCTATGTACGTTTGTGTGAATATTATTGGTTGGGGCCAGTGTATTATTTTTTTTTTTTTACAACGTTCATATCTATTTAATAAAAAATTGTTTACAACAATTAACTAATTAAACATAAAGTTTTTAGGAATAAAAAAAAAAAGAAGAGAAAAAATACGCTTTTATTATTTTTTTATTAAAAAAAAAAGAAATGATAAGCGATGATAAATTATTTATATAGAAATACGTCATATACAACAGTCACAGACATACAGACGGGATATAAACGGGACATGTTTAATAAATAAATGATACTGGAATTGACTAGCGAGTTGGCTTTCTTTATTGAACTGATTAAAGTTAATTCTTTATCCACTTGGATATTATCTATCAAATATATTAGTCGACCAGGACTAAAAAAAAAAACACAGTTAATAAAAAACCAGCAAAACTCTACCTGATCTCTATAATTTATTACTTAGAAAATATGAAAGTGTTATCTTACTACGTTGATAATGAATTATTAATTACGTTTGTAGTTAAGAGTTAAATATGTTTATATGTAATTAGTTAAAAACAGTTAAGAATAGATAAACACTTTTTTTACTTTCTCTTACTCCTAGTAAGAGGAAGTATTGTAATCGTGTCAAATTTTCGATATCGAATTATCACCGGAAATATCCGTTTTGAGGTCCCTCGCACTCGCCTTTCGTGCGAGAATTTCAGGGTTCGATTCCCGTGAAGACAAAGTTCGGTGTTTACCCATCATCATGATAAAAAGTGGGAAGCTACAGTTAGTAGCGCTCTAGGTAGTAAAGGCTGTGAATTAAACGGCGTGGGAACTGCGACGTGCTTACCTAGTAAGAGGAAGTATTGTAATCGTGTCAAATTTTCGATATTGAGTTTTCAACGGAAATATCCGTTTTCAACCGGAGATCCCTGAGTCCAAAAAAGTGGTTTTTAGCAAATGGTCTGTGTGTGTGTGTGTACGTGTATGTATGTACGTTGTATGGAATCTGACATTACTTTATCTGTCTAAATTCCTCAACCGGAAGTACCACTTTACTAGTTGGATTTTTTACTTTTTTGCGATTTTCTCAAAAATGGCTCCGACGATTTTATTTAAACTTGAAATATCAACCATACATACAAAGAGCTACAACTTTTATTTAAAACATTCTCCAGGACAATGGAATGAAGTTCACTTTTGAGAGAGGGGTGGGGTTAGGTTTCCATCTAAAGTGCTATTTCAGTTTATTAGACAATTCTTTCATCTAAATAATGTTAATTAGAATTGAATATGTTGTCGAAATTCCGAGTTTGAAAAAAATTGGATAACCGGAAGTGCGTTTACTTTACCACTTTAGTAAATGATTTATTCTCTTTTTCGCAATTTTCTCAAAAATGGCTTCGACGATTGTTTTGAAACTTCATATATAAACTAAACATGCAAAGATCTACATCTTTTATCTAAAACTTTCTCTGGGAAAATTCATTTAAGGGAAGGGGTGTGGGTTATGTTTTTCTCTAATGTGCTATCATAATTGATTATACAATTCTATCATCTAAACATAATTAATTAGAAATAAATAGATGGCTGAAATTCAGTTTCAAGAAAATTAGTAAACCAGAAGTGCGCTTTTACTGAACAGTTTTTTCAGTTTTCGACGAATTTCATTAAATTTGGGCATACACTAACTATAAAATTTGTCAATTATAATTTTGAGAACAGGAGTAAGAGAAAGTTGTGTGAGTGTTTCACACCAGATTTTTCCCTTTCTCTTACTCCTTGTGATAGTGTCAAATTTTTGCAATCGAATTTTTTCACTGGAAATACATGTTTTGTAGCTAAGTGGTTAGGGTATTGGACTCTCACGTGGAGGACCTGGGTTCGAATCCAGCTGTGCTACCCTTAGATTTTTTTTTCTTCCTAGGAGCCTCTACAGCTCAATGTCAGGTTATGGACAGTGTTGTCTGTAACGAGAGACATACACTGCGAAGGCTCCAGGCGCCAATGACCATAAATGACGCGCCTTAAATTAAAAAAAAAACAACCTGTTTTATGATCACCAGATATGAAAAAAATGTTTTTAGCGAATGGTCTGTGTGTGTGTGTTTGTTTGTGTCTGTGTCTGTGTATATGTATGTGTGAACAGCATAGCTCAAAAACGAAAAATCGTAGAAAGTTCAAACTTGATATTCCATTTAGGTATCACCATGGAATCAGACAGTGGGTCATCTGTCAAAATTCCTCAACCGGAAGTACCACTTTACTAGTTTTTTTGTTTTTTTACGTTTTTGCGATTTTCTCAAAAATCCTCCCCAACGATTTTCTTCAACTTTGGGTATATCAACTACACATACTAACATTACAACTTTTATTTGAAACATTTCTCTGCAAAATTCATTTAAGGGCTGTTATAGGAGGGAGGGGTGGGGTTAGGTTTTCATCTAAAGTGCTATTTCTGTTTATTAGACAATTCTGTCATCTAAATAATGTTAATTAAAATTAAATATTTGTTGAAATTCCGAGTTTGAAAAAAAAATCGGATGACTGGAAAGTGCGTTTACTTTATCACACTTTACTAAATGATTTTTTCACTTTTTCGCAATTTTCTCAAAAATGGCTCCGATTATTTTCTTGAAACTTCTTATATAAACTAAACCTACAAAGATTACAACTTTTATTTAAAACATTTCTCTAGGAAAATTCATTTAATGACACTTTTAGAGGAGGGGTGAGGTTATGTTTATCTTTAGAGTGCTATCATAGTTGATTATACGTACAATTCTATCATCCAAACAAAATTAATTAGAAATGAATGGATGGCCAAAATTCCGAGTTTCAAGGGAATTAGTTAAACCGGAAGTGCGCTTTTACTGAACATTTTTTTAAGTTTTCGTCGAATTTCATTAAATTTGGTACACAAACTATAAAATTGTCAATTATAATTTTGAGAAATGGAGTAAGAGAAAGTTGTGTGAGTGTTTCACACCAGATATTTTTGTTTTTAGTTTATCACGATTTGTTTTTAGTTTAGGCGACCGTGGTAAGAGGCAAATACCCTACTACGATTGCAGAGCGGGTGCAAGCAGCTCTAAACCTGGTTAGGAACTGGTGTAGGGAGGAGGACTTGTCCATAAACCCCCATAAAGCCGTAATAGTTCCTTTCACATTGCGCCACAAGTTGGAAGGCCTTAGGCCTCCATTACTTGGGCACACCCCGATTCCATTTGCGACGGAGGCTAAGTACCTTGGTGTTACTTTCGACCGAAGACTCACTTGGAATCAACACATTGACAAAATTTCTCACATAGCCGGTGCGTCATTTAATGGGTGCAGACGGCTCTGTGGGAGAAACTGGGGCTTGCGCCAAGTTTGTCACTGTGGATCTACACCAGGATCATCAGACCCATGGTTACATATGGGTCGGTAGTTTGGTGGACCAAAACGTTGCAGAAGGGGGCGGTGGAAAGGCTCGGTGGGATCCAAAGGCGAGCATGCCTTGGTTCCACGGGGGCCATGAAGACCACCCCGACTGCGGCGTTGGAAGTCCTCCTCAATCTGCCACCATTACACATTCTCGTTCTAGGCGAAGCCAGAATGGGAATACATAGGCTCCTGCAGGGGCCGCCTCCCATCACCTCTAGGCTTGATCGTAATAACCAGAGGTTGATCGAGGAAATCAAGGCGGACTATCTTCTGGGGATGCCAACGGATAGGATGGTTACTAAGTATTTCTTCGAAAGGAACTTCCATATTGTTATACCGAGCAGAGGTGAATGGGGCTGTGACCCACCCCTGTTCGGTAACTCGATCTGGTATACAGATGGATCCAAAACTCCGACTGAGGTCCTAAAGTTAAAATTAAGGCCAGCCTAGGGAAGTACGCCACGGTCTTTCAGGCTGAAGTCGTGGCGTTACAACTCTGCGCTAGGGAGATTGTAAGGCAAAGGATAGTGGACAGAAGAGTGGCCATATATTTCGACAGTCAGGCAGCCCTGAAGGCACTTTCTTCACACCAAATAGTCTCAAGACTGGTGTGGGACTGCCTACTTGCCCTCACCGAGTTGGGTACTCGGAATAAACTGAAACTCGCCTGGGTGTCGGGACTTGCGGGGTTTCCGGGCAATGAATGGGCGGATGCCCTAGCGAGGGAGGGTTAGCAGCATACCTTTATAGGCCCCGAACCCTTCTGCGGCTTGTCCAGGAGTCTCATCCAAACTTCTATCAGGGGTTGGATAGAAGATCAGCGTCTGCGTTGGTGGGAGCGAACACCAGGACAGAGGCAGGCAAAGCTCTTCATTAAAAGACATTTGCCTAAATTTACCAGAGACCTACTGAGCCAGACCCGAAGGGATATAAGGTTAATTGTGGGTCTACTAACAGGGCATTGTAGGCTGAATAGACACATGCACCACCTACAACTTGCGGATAGTGCGGCATGCCGATTCTGCAAGGTAGAGGAGGAGACCCCGGCGCACATCCTTTGTGAGTGCGCCGGCCTGGCGAGGATTAGGTTTCTTCAATTGGGGACGGGCAATCCCGAAGCTGAAAGTTTCATGATGGAGCCGCTCTCAGCTTTGCTAGGACTGATTAGGAGGGCAAAGCTGGGGGCTGTTCTGTAACTTAAGGGGATCCACAATAGACCTCGACTTGTAGGTCGCAGTGGAATGAGGCTCACCCGCCCCCCGCTTCTATTCTATTCTATTATCACGATTTCCTCTAAAAACCAAGTTTCAACTATTTTCTTTAAACTTCGTTAACTATCTACACACATATGTACCTATCACTTTTATTTGACACATTTTCCCAGGAAAAATTGATTGCGGTTCGGGGGGGGGGGCAGTAATGCTAAGCTTGCCTCTAAGTATCACTTCAATACAAGATATGGTTCTATAACCTAGAATCCAACGTTGTAGAAAATCGATTAACCGGAAGAACGACTTTGGGGAAGGGGGGAATTTTCTCGAAAATGATTTCCTTTAAACTTGGAATACTAGTTGTACAGGGTATAAACTTATACGGGAAGGGATTAGCTCAGTAGTAGCGTACTGAACTAACAACGCGGAGATCTCGGCTTCAAATTCAGCAGTGCTGCCGATAGATTTTCTCTTCGTAGAAGCCTCTACAGCTCACTCACTGCCCCCGATGATGGGCAGTGTTGTTTATAACAAGAGAACCTTTTCGAAGGCTGGGAAGTTCACTGAGAAAAACTCCGGGCGCCAATGACTACACGTTTATTTGTAATATTTAAAATAGAAAAGAAAATTGATTATTTATTTGTCCGGAACTTGTGGCATTAATTTCAAATGTTCACTATTATTGGTGCACTCTTCTGGACTATTATTAATTACATAAACAACATCTAGTACAATCAGGATTTAATGTATGAAATAAAATAATATGAAATTTAGATGCAAGTGGGAAATATATAGATGTAATGCAAAAAAAACAATCCTTAGGCACTCGTGTCCATACTTCACGGCGATTGGAGGCCAATTTTAATATTGTATAATATTTTTATATGTTATAATTTAAATCAACTTTATTAGGACAACGGACTAACATCTTATCTGAACATCTATGATTGCTTATCTGAGTAGCTGAAGTGTCATCATGCTGTGAAGTGTGGGCTTAGAGTGTTCATGTATCGTTAGCTGGCAAAGGAATAAGAAAGAAAAATTGGAACAGAGGGAATAATTATCCGCATCCGAGGTATTGGAAGCTCCTTCACCATGATAGGTTGATGATTATAGATTTACAATTGAGTGGCGGCCAAAATCTATACTGGTAATGTAGGCGGACCATGTGGAAATAGCAACCGTGTGGTTTCACAATTAACGCAAATATAAATTTGTTGGCTAATGAGGTGAACGAGAGAAATACAACCAATAAAGAAAGCAACTTTCTAAAAGAAGGGTATAAAAACATCAGAGGGGAAACCCCCTCTCAAAGTAAGGCAAAGTAAGGCAAGCACCAGAAGTGATTACATACTGTGTTGGATACTGGATATTGCGACTAACTTACGTCGACAACTACTTACATAAAACTTTTTAAGAATGAAAGGGAAAGGGGTTTACCCAGTTTTATGTATTTATTTATTTATTTTTTACATTCAGAACACACCTAATACATTAACAAAATTTTCAAGCCCCCCCTCTACCTCGGAGTAAAATTAGGAAATAAATTGGCAGACTGCCGCTTAGATGGCAATAAATTTAAAAAAGAAATTAAATACCAAATACAAATAATATAAATTTACCAGTTATCCGTTGGTTTCGAACTAAGGAACCATGATGCAGTCCATGATGCATAACGACATTACTTACAACACTGCCCCTATTATCTCTTGAATAATAACAATGTAGAATATATTTATTACGATAATCCTGAATTCGAAATCCCCCAAGAATTTAAATGTAATCAAGGTAAACGCATATATAAAAGTAAGTGATTACTATTCCAAACAAACAAATAAATATTCTCTTGGGCATTTACACTTGAAGGACGATTAACAAAGTTATCAGGGACATATTCCATAGTTAATTATTATTATAAATATTCTGTTACATTGAATTTTCCTTGAACATTTATTTTTCCAGAATTTAAATTCATTAAGTGAGAAAAATCTGATTGAAACACTCATAAGTTTCAATGCTTTTGCCAATTAGCCAATGAACACATTTTCTCCTTGCTCATAGGAGCACAAAATAATGACACGACAACTAACAAAAAATCGACAGACAACTAATGTCGATATCGGCAGTCTTGGCCAAAATCATAAAGAGAACTTCATATCACACACACACACTTCTGTTTTCATCTGTTTACTTTTTGCAAACAAAATTCACAAAAAAAAAAACTTGTATCAATTTAAAAATCAAACAAATATAATTACATAATATAATTGAAATATAATAAAAGAACATTCTATTTTATTTCTTTCCATAAAAGAATGAGAAAAGAATGTCATGTTAAGAGCTAAACATGCGTTCTTATAATTTGGGCTTCTAAATA